>WOGZ01000401.1:0-27293 GCA_009733775.1 Alectoria sarmentosa
GAGTGAGTGAGTGAGTGCGTGAGTGAGTGAGTGAGTGAGTGAGTGAGTGAGTGAGTGAGTGAGTGAGTGAGTGCTCTTGGAGAGGTTAGGAGGGAGGGTCAAATGGCGGTTTCGGGATTTCTTGAGTGAGGTGAGTGTTGTGGGTATGAAGTATGGAATTGGACACAACCGAGGCGAACAGGTTACAGCAGACAGGAGTGTTTAGCCGCCCGATGGCCCAGATGCGGTCTAGCCTCTCGCTTTTTCGGGGGCACCAGGGGGGGTGCGGGAGCGAAGCTTGGCGGGCGCGTCCGTTTACTAAGGTAAGTACCTCAGTATTGTACCTCCAGAGTGCGCTCGTGAACAGGATGTTTCCTCCATTCCATGTTACAGGTTCGCTTCTACAAATTCCAGGTCCGCCAGACCTGAGAATAGAGCAGCTCTCTGGCAGTTCTCTGGGGATAATGGAGCTGTTGGACTTTGCGTTGTAGCGCTCTCATCCAATTCTTTTTCAGAAGCCGCCGTGAGCAGTACCTTATTTTGGACCGCAGCTAAGAGCGGCGAAGCCTTGGAAAATGTACTCGGCAAAATAACGAAAAAAAATGAGGGTGTACGGTTCGAGAAAGCAGGTATACTGCAAATATCTCCCTAATGTGAAGACTAGCGAGAGCGTTCCAATTTGTTTCTCCGCATGGGGAAGATACTTAGTCCAGACAGCTCATCCATTGGTCCAATCGCGAACGTGCATAGAAGAAGGCTGCGTCTATCCAATGGGAGAATTTCTTATCCGCTGAGGCTGCTTACATTTCTGGTGCCTGAACGCCTCGGAGGTGGCTGTGTTCTTTGGAGCTATTTATGTTGATATATGTCGGCTCAGACCATCGTCAATGTTTAATTTCATCAAAGAAAGCATGAATCATATTGTCGCGGGGCTGTGGTAGGCAGATTCAGCCAACAGCCTGATCAATGAGACAGGTGATCTCAAAGCTACGTTAAAAGGGCGGCGATCCTCCACCAGCTCCAGAATCTACTCTGCTCTACTCGCGTATGTTATAGCTGGGAGACGTATTCCACAATGGCAGCAGAACTGAAAGCAGAGCTAGACGGTAGAATGTCCTAATAATACAAGCAACATACGCTACCTGTACTGACATCGAATAGCTGTTGAAGGCTTTGTGCCACAATATCTGTACAGGACGACCTCCAGCACATCCAATGGCAGAAACTCTTCTCGGAGCTTTAGACCGGAATCTCCCATCTACACGAACGCGTTGTCCGACCTACAACGCCAGCATGCCAAAGATATGCTGGAGCACCATCTTCTATGGCATTGTCGTCCTAACGATCAGTTCATCTCATGGACTGGCTCGCTCCTTTGGGCCCTCCAGCACGCAATACGCAAGGATTTTCGGGGCGACACAGACGTGCAGATTTGTGTGCTCGATACCAGCAAGATCGAAACATCCTCTTTCTTTGCCGCCTCGGACTTGCTCCGAATCTACAGAGTTCCTGATGAGGACAAGCTTGCACACCGCTACTACGAGGCAGAGTACCTGTACCATGGAGGGCTCTTTGTACATGGTTGCTCAAGCACGGTGTCTCTCAATCTTTTACGCGAATATGGCTTATTCACTCTACTGCCAGAACTGGACGACCTCAAGTTCAAGCCGGACCTTTGGAAGACGGTTGAGTCTCTTCGCATTACAATGGTTTCGGTATTACGCCCAGTCGCCCCAATCGAAGGCCGAATAGCTCTGCAACTAGCTTCGCTGTTCGAGAAGGATTTCACCATGCCGCTGATGGTCGCCTTACTTTCTCTTAGGCGCCGAGCTCCGAATGATTCTCATTTCTTGAGACTTGTCTCGGACTACACTGGTACATAATTGCGGACACTTGATATCATGGACACAGGCTGACCGCGAATCAGAACCGTCCCGCGATTTTACATGGATCATTCCCCCATATAGAGTCAACAGTGCTGAGGCTCCCGAGCTGGCAAACTTCGCCCAGTTGATGAATAAAGCCTACATTGGGACGGTGAGAACGAAGTCGCAAGGTCTAGATGAAACGACCGAGCTAGGGAGCGCTCTTGATGCTTTGAGCGCCAGCTTCGATGAAGTTGACACCACACTGAAACAAATCCCCCAAACAGCCTTGACACCGGGAGTCTTGTTCCAGTGGTCCACAGCTACGCAAGCTTTGAGGAATGCCGTCTATGTCAATTGGAAGAAAGAAAGTGGAAACCGCTGGTTGCAATCCGAAGACTCAAGACCGAAGCCGAAGCCATTTCCTGCCCGTCTGCCTTCTGGAAGGATCATCAGCATATTCGACTAGCCTTAAGCTAGTGGACTATTACATGGAATCTTACCACTTGCTACTTAATAACGATGTCATCGCTACTACATGGAATACAGGAGCAGGTCCTGGAAGTTGCACAAGCCTGTCTACGTGGGGTTCACGGACAAGGCTGAAGATGGGTGTCCGAGTCTTGTACCCGACAAGCCCAGGAGCGTCAATTGTATGACTTATGGGAGAAACCCAGACACCTTCCAGGCGACGATCTTTTGGCGATCAGCAATTGAGGCTCAATGTGACCGTGTCCAGAATGGGAAATCAGACAAGTTTTCTTGCTCAAGGGTCCACATTTCAGATTGCCATTTCTACAATTTTAAGTGTGTTCAATCATGGATCAGAGCGTTGGAAGAAGTATGCTTGAACCACTGTTCGGTTTCAGCTTTAAGATCAATCGCTGACGCCAAACATTGGGACAAAACTTCTCTCAATCGCCCATGCTTATACAATAGAATATTGGGGACCCAGTAACAAAACGTGGCTGGGATGGCCTAGGGCCAAGAACTCTACAGGATAACTACGGGTGGCTTTACAGAAGGCCATCAAGTCTCAAGAACACGAAAGCTCCCAGTGACACGACTTTTCCAGCCACTCGGATACAATGTTGAGGATCTGGACCAGACGGAGACAAGGAAGAGGATTTCCCTCCTGGCGCTGGAGTTTATGAACCTCTGTGCTCGGCTTCGAGGCTTTGACAAACCCATTCGGAGGAGCGACAGCGTTGGCTCAGGATCGGGAAGCCACGTTACTCGACAATTCTGTAAGGTGGACAAAGCGATACATTATGACCTCCGTGAAACCTGAATATCCCAATAAGAGAACATATTCATTTGGTGGAAGGGCACGAATGTAGCGGAATTTCTTCAATGAGAAACTGATGAGCTGCCTGGCACGCCATGATCATGACTCGAGCCTGGATTCGCGTTGGCGGCAGAATCTGTGTTCCGATCTGACAGAGCTGGCCTCTTGTCCTCGCCCTTTGCAGGATTGGTGGTGTAGTCCCGGGCTTGAGGTTTCTCAGCTCTCTGCCCGTCGGCCTCCTCGTCGCTACATGAAGCGTGGCACGACTCGTATGCCTCATCTAACATGGAAAGCATGTCCTGTGCTTAGCTTTCAAACTCCCTCCTGTGTCGCTTCAAGGTTTGATTACCTTCTAGGTTTACAGCGTCAAGTTGCATTAGAACCTTTGTGGGGATATGGTCGTCGAGTTTCATCTGCTCGTTATCTCGAGACTTGACAACAGACGGCGGAATTGAAACAAAGTGCACGCATTGCGGTAAGATGCTACAAGAGTCGCAGAAATGGTATATCAAATGAAATTCGACTCAACGTTGAACGTGATCCGACAGTCTTACAGGACAGACACGTCGCTCGTCACTCCACGCACCCCATTGTCTCTCCCACCGACGTTTCATGGCCTGGACCTTTCAAGCAATCGATTTACTCCCGCCCAATGTGAGCAGCAAGATCTTCTCGATAGCACTTTAGCATTCGCTGGTCGGTGTCGATGAGATGTCCAGGCCGAATTGAAGCTAGGAGAATCCTACAACAATGCTGCAGCGTAGAGAGCAACATGCACTGAATACCATCATCGCTGCATCTCACATACAGCTTTGACATCGGTTCGAGAACAAAGAGCCATCTCTTGTTCAATCCCCGCGTGGGGGCATGCTCCTACTCCCCTACTGAAACTACAATCCAATTTCAATGTCGTTATGTTGTGCTTCACGCGAACGCAGACGGCGTCAAATGTTCCCAAGACCAGAGGAGAGTCGACCCGGAAGAGCCTCGTGCAGGGTTCGTAGACTCCCGATTGGACAGCTCATTCCCTGAATCTAATTTCTTGCCACCCAGGCAGCCGATTCCAAAATCTTTCCTTCCAGCTTTACGATCCCCGTATTGCGGGTAACACGCCCGGAGATGGGCCGTTGAATGGCCACCATTCGTCTCGGGTGCGAGATCTCTTCCGAGATACGCACGTACTTTGTTTGCCATGCGCTGGCCACCGTGACTTGTTAATGGCGTACTTACGTATATCAGCACCACATCGCGACCCGAAGGACAATATCTCATTGCAGCGCTGGCAACAAATCTCCGACATATCTTCCTTTCCACAAGTCTCAGCGATCCCCAAACCCACCCCTTGCAACTGACTCCCACACCTCACGTACCAAACCCCACGCCGACATCATGTCATCGACCTCCTCAAACTACTACAGCACCGCCCCCTCCTCCCCCTTTCCCCCCTCCTCCTCCTCTTCCTCCACCACCACCTCCAGCAGCAGCACCCAAACCTCCTCAACCACCAAATCACCACCACTACCACCACCACCGACGCAGCAGCAGCCCTCGAAGCAGCGACCCTCCATCCCAGACTTTTTCGAAAAATTCCAAGAGTGAACTCCCTCCCTCCTCCCCTCCCCTACCCTCCCCTCCCCACGCCATCTTTACAATCCCATCCCATCAACCCCTCCCCACCAAGCCAAACCTAGCTGATTCCCTCCACCTCACCTCACCTCAGGGCGATCCACATTGGGCAAAAGACGCAAGAATCCCGCTTCGCGGCGCGCGAGGCCGACTGGCGCCGGTGGGCCAACCCGGGCGCTCGGTCGGGTTAGAAACGGGGCGGAGGCTGCGGGAGGAGGAAGGGAGGAAGGGAGGAAGGGAGGGAGGTAGCTTCATTGGATTGAGTCGGGTCAGTCAGATTGTGGGAGGGTAGAAATGCAGTAATGTTTCTTTTCTTTTTTCCATCCTCGACGCAGATTGAAACATGAATCTTTTTCTCATCGGGTTAGATGGAGAGAAGAGAAGAGAAGAGAAGAGAAAAAGAATGATGAGAGTCCGTCCAGGCAGGGAAACCAGAAAAAAGCGAAAGCGGCCCGGCGGACAATCGGATCGGACTTCTTTTTGCAGACAGGGAAGAAAAGAAAAGAAAAAAAAGAACTCCAATGGGTTTGAGAAGCAGTTCGTACCTACGTAGCCTGGTAGACAGACAGGGTTCCAGACGAATCCATCCATGCACGTTGTACGTCAGTCTGAGAGAGGAGAGGAGACGAAGAGGATAATGAAGAGGAGATGAAGAGGATAATGAATGACGGAGAATTGATAAAACTTTCATTGAAACCCGAGGCCGTAAAAGTCGTCAAGTGTCAGTCACGCCATCAAAACACAAGGAAAGGCTCGTCTATTCTCCGTTTCCCCCCGCCCCTTGCGCATCAAACCCTCTCCACCTGCTCGAACCCGTCCAAATCATCCTTTTCCTTCTCCTTCTCCTTCTCCGTTCCCGTCTCCTCCTCCTGCTCCTTCTCCGTCTCCAGATGGCCAGCACGCTCTTCAAATTCCCTTTCCATCTTCAACATCGTCTCGACTTCCTTGGTTCCCAACGTCCCACCTTTCTTGTCGGCCAGAACCCTCGCAGCGTTGACCGCCTTCTTGATCTGGTGCCCATTCATCTTTTGCTTGCTCCACTCCTGTTCGGCACGCATACACAAATCGGCAGATTGGGACGCATCGATGGAGCCTTCGGCCAACAAGTGCTGAATATGATTACGCCAAACCCCAACTCTACGGCCACGGTCTAGCGAAGGCAGGCCAAGGGTAATGTCAAGACGGGGCATGAGAGCTGGGTCGAATCTACTGACGCGATTGGTCGTGATGAAGACGATGCCTTGATAGTATTCGATAAATCGTACGAAGCTCGATACGAGATCGTTACGTTTGAGATTAGCGCATTCGTAATCTCTTCGAGCTTGCAGGAGGACATCTGCTTCATCGAACAATAGGATGGCACCCCATTTTGTGGCATAATCGGAAATCTCTTCTAGCTTCTCGTCGAATCTCGAAAGGGAAGTCCCAACATCGCTGCAGGTGACAGGGAACAGAGGTTTGCCAAAGTGTTCCGCGATGGATTCTTAAGGTATCCGTCAGCAATAGACTGTGCCAAGGCGAATACTCAAGTACGTACCAGCAGTCAGTGTCTTGCCAACACCTGGCTCGCCGTGTAAAAGTATGCTAAGTCCCTTTCCAGCTGCTGAAATTCTCATTCCAGCCACCTTTTCGAAATGGGAAGAGACCATGGCTTCCAAGATGTCTTTGTACTCTTCATCCAGGACCAAACGGTCCCAGGCATTCTCTTGGAAAGATGGCGGCTTGAGTTGTGAAACGTTGAGGAATTCTGACCTCAAATTAGATATTGCAGGAGACAGCGATGAATGCACTTACTCCACACTTTATCCCGAAAGCAGAAGCCACGCACATGTTGCGGCAAAAGCGTTAATGCGAGGTCACTCATCTCGGCATCTGGGCGGATCAAGTCGTATTTTCCGAACTCGCGGACGACAATATGCGGAGGACGATCTGCTGAATAGCGTCGGCAAGGTTCAGCTTGAGTGTCTTCAGGTTTATCGATGCTTTCGAGTTCGTAGTCTCTACTGCAGTACTCATCCTCAAAGTGGCGCACGAGCGAGCGTTGGGATGTATAACGTCTTGGTCGCCGGTCAAAAGCCTCGCTACTTGAATCCCAATCGCTGTATCTGTTGTTCATCCAGCTCCTGTCCTTGTCGCTTGAGGGTCCATACTTCCCATCGATGGAAATAAGCCACCCATTGCGCCTCTGATAAGTTAGATGGTCCACCATGACACGAGTAGACTCTGAAGGAGACACCTCGCTCTCTTGATGATGCTGTTCCTGGAACTCACAGAATGCCTTTCCACGAGATACAAGAGATTCTCTGATGACGTTTCCGTCCAATAGAAACTTTTCTGGGATCAGGGGAAGAAAGCTGATAGCCCTGACACCATGGAAAGGCGCAATGCATTGAATGGACCAAACACGGCCATAGACCTCACCGTCGAAATCCATGGACCATGCTCTGATATCAAGTCGGGTAAGGGAGTGACAGTTGTCTTGGGATGGTTTCCGTATTTGCATACCATCAAGAGAGTCAATGACGAAAGCTTCCCATTCGCCATTAGCACGGCTGTACACCTTGGTGCCAGGTCGATAAAGCATCCACAAGTCACAGTATTTGACAAGATTTGGAGGCGTGTTCGATTCGAAGTTGTCGAGCACTCTATTGACATCGCTGAAATCGCTCTTCATGAAGTTAAGGATGAATTTTGCGTGATCCTTGGCCTGTGTGCACTCATCGGTGTTCACCACATAATCGGTAAGTTGCTTGCGGTTGAGGAAGAGAACCATGAGGGGCTCCATGAGGTAAAAAGTACCCTCGTGAAGGGCATTGTCGCTCATGTTGTGTCGAGACACTTTTTTAAGGAGGTCGAAGAAGGCTGGCGATGCGATCTCGACTCGCCTTCGCCAGACCTGGTTATTGTGATACTCGGATATAGCGGTCAAGAGTGGTCTGTCGACTGGGATTTCGAGAACAGGAGGTGTGGATATTTCGTCACGTACTGCTTCATATCTTTGATTCTCGGTGAGGTGATTCCATCGTGCGATCTGAAGGCTTGGTCCCTCTGTACCTCGCTTCCCTTTCTTCGCTTCCGTCTCGTGGCTGGTGATTTCATCATCAAAACTTTGTGAATAACTGGTTGCTCGACCGCCCTTGTGGCTATGATCAGAGACTGAGTCTAAAGAGTCTTCACTATCACAAATAGAAGAGTTGGAAGGAGATCCAGGAGCAACCTCGCACGCTTCGACACGGGACTGTAGGTCGCCTATTTTCAATTCCAGCTTGTGCAGAAAGTCTACATCGACCATGATTTTTTCATTGTGCTCCTTGATGGCCTCTTTTGGTTGTTCGGGATTGATGCTCGTGGGACTAGTGGTAGGCTTAGGATGATACCGAGGCTCCGACACAATAGTGTTCTTGGGCCCGTGGTGTGTGTCAAAAAACTCGAATCCCTTGCTCCCAACATTATCATTCGCTACCGAGGAAGGAGTCCTGTCATACGCAGTGGCCGGAGAGGTCAGCACATGCGCTCCTCCCAAGTGTTCAGAGACGTCCTCCTCGTCTTCAAATGCGTTGCGTAGAAAACGGTCACAGTCCTGGGAGGACACGTGAAGGTCCTTGGGTCTGTGGGTGGCACGATCTCCATGGGAGGATGTCTTCGAGTAAGATGGGGCAAGAGCCTCCTTGGATGGCTCGACTCCATTGTAATTATGGACGAGGTAGGCTTTGGCTCCATTACCATGCATTCTGTGGATTTCTCTTTCGTGACGCAGCAAGTAACCGGTAGACGAGAACTGTGTATCGACACATTCACCGAAATTGCAGCGATATGGCTTCAAGTGCCAGTCGACGTGTTTGCTAAAGCGGCCGTCAGCAACAGTGGGTAAAGAGACCTCATGATATGACTAACTCGAAAGTGGACTTCAACATCTGTGGTCTGTACGAACACATCTCCAACCCGGCGTACGGACAGTGGTACCGCCCATCCTCGTCGGGTTTCATCTTGTAAAATTTATGGTCACGCGCATTTCTGAATCTTGTGCCCGCGAGTGTTTCATGGACACGTGCCTGCCCAATCTTTTGTCCGTCTTCATCGAGTA
The DNA here is from genome assembly GCA_009733775.1 of Alectoria sarmentosa. NCBI lineage: Eukaryota > Fungi > Ascomycota > Lecanoromycetes > Lecanorales > Parmeliaceae > Alectoria > Alectoria sarmentosa. The sequence goes on from WOGZ01000401.1 coordinate 8,843, forward strand.
CCTCCCCTTTCTCGTTGAGAGGGTAGCCTTCCAGCTCCTCTGGGTTCGCTAGGCCGTCGTCCTGAACTTTGCCGAGCAATGTCCCATCAGATCCCCAGATCATCCCTGCTTGGCCAACTCCGAGGCCTTTAAACACACTCAAAGCTGAGCGCTGTGCGTTCTCCGTTCTGCCTCGGCTTGTGGAGTTGTTCTCTATGCTATGAGCCTCACTGCTTTCACGACCAACGGTTTGCCCATGAGTTGATTGCCAGTGGGAAGCAAAGCGTTTGAGCTTCAAGTCAGCCATCCCCGACTCGTACGACTGGCGTTCGCTCATGGTGCCGGGGCGTGAGGATGGTGAGGAAGATTGAATTGGGCGATGCTCTGCATCTTATGTACAGGCTTCAGGCTGCCATGACCCCTCACTTCGCGGGACAAGGGTTCGGCTCAGAGGGTCGCTGCAGGTCTCAGCCTCAGAAAAGCAGAGCCAGTTGATTTGTCGAGGCTGAAGGTCAGCTAGAATTAGCCTCGCGACTGCCTGAAGAGCCGGCAGCCATTTCGGGCTATGCTGGAATTCGCTAGACATGAATCCTTCGACCATGTTCGTAGCCTCGTCTCCCTTACGAGGTAGGTGGCAGTCGGTGTATATAAGCTTTGGAGGAGCAATGAGGATTAGAGCAGCAGCTGTGGTGGCTGCGTATGTAGTGAGCGAATGCATAGGTTTGATTACTCATCAAAACTATCTCCTTAATCCGAGGGTCGCAGCGCCTTTGCTCCATCGTCTACGATCCTATTCCTTCAGTAGAGGCAGCCCGCAGCTGATCCGATGTCACCTCGATGCGCACTGATGACAGTGCTGGAGCAAAGCCAGAGATAGAAATGTGATTTCCTGCAGTGATCTGCGGCTCAACATATATGTTAGCCCTAGCCCTAGATTGCATATCCCGGAAGATTGCATTCATGCCAAGCAAAAGCCGAACGCGCTAATCCCATTCGAGGCGAGCTTCATGAACCTCGCGACTGTCGAATCCCTAATATTGGGAGGCTATGCACCAAGTCTCTATTGATTGCTACAATTGAGTGATTGTGCTCCGCCTCCAGCGCTCCAGTCAATCCTCTCATTTTATCCACTCATCGAAATCGTCGTGATACCCAGATGTGATGATCCCAGATCCAGATTGCTGAAATTCCGGGGATGAGATCAAAACTAGGCCGTGAGTTTCTGGATAATGAAAACGAAGGTTGTCAATCTCCCAGCACTCAGTCAACATTCCCGTACTCCTCTCCCTCTTCAACCCCTCCCATCTTCTCCCCTTCCGCCCCGCCAATCAGCAACTCCACTTTCTCCTCACCTCCTCCACCGGCTCCCGACCCAGACGTCCTCACACGGGCATTCAACGCCATGGTTGAAAACCGTTTGATGCCCGCGCTGGTGTTCCTCAGGTCTTTTGTATCCGTCGTCGAGACCTGCGCGAGCACGATGAGTTCTTCCACCGTGTCCCAGGAGGCGGAGCTGAGCCGCGTGAAGAGAAGGTAGAGCGTGTGGGCCAAGGCGACCACCATGTGAAGCAGCAACACGACGATGGAGAGATAGTCTGTTACTCTCGAGGCTTTGTAAGCGTAACCTATTTCACCCAGATTTGTTAGCGATATCTCTCCGTCGTAGTCACACACTCACCGGTCAAAAAGCCATGGAATGCCAAGAGGCTAGATTGATTGTAGGGCGGAGGGCCTGGGCACCATTTCCGCGGCGAAGCACCTCCAATGCCCGTGCACTCTGTCCCAAAACTGGTGTAGTATTGATGAGTGTCGTACTGCTGCCCAAGGCCGACGCGGGATATGGCATCTGCCATCGCGGTTGACGTTACTGTCTCAATATTTGGTATCCAATACCTTTCTTCAGAACTCGTAAGATTGTCGGTTCTTAGCAAAATGTTAGCTGCAATGAAGAGATTAGCGAGAGCTGTAGTCATTGTTGATTCCCTCAATGCAGTCTTGGCCTCATTCAAATACTGTGGCACGAGAGGCGTCAATGCCTCCAGCCATGCTTGCTCGGCGGCAATATGTCTCCAGCTCCCGTCGTTGATTGGCATGGCGTTGTTCGGGATAACGCGATCGCTGCGCTTGCCACTCTGTACAACGCTGATGGAAGCCTGATTCGCCAAAGCCGCGACGGTATTTCCCTTTCCTGTCAATACATGCATCGCTTTGTTCCATCGGCCGTCAATAGAGCAGACTACCCCAAAACGTTCCGTCGCCGAGGTCGAGGCAAGGGGGCCTAGAATTACAAGGCCTGTGGTGACCGATTCCATATCAGACTTAGGCGGAATCCACACTGTTGTGAGTCCTCTTTGTTCGGTATGAGCACCTTCATGGGTTCCCCAAAGTGGTTTGGCCAGCTTGATGGCGGTGTGATTCCCTGACCGGTCATCTAGTTTGGCCCAAAGGTCATATGCCGGAGGATTGGGCAAAGATACATCGAATGTTGCATTTGAAAAGATCAAAACGTCACGGGTGCAGACGGTACGCACCGCTGCCGCTTGGGAATATGTTTCCGCATAGCGGATTCCTGTAGGGTGAAAATTGGTTGGATACCAATGCGGATCATACCAAAGGTCATTCTTGAGCAGTGAGGTGGCTGCGTGAGGAGCAACAGACCATGACTCCGCACTAAGACCAGCTTTCCTTGGGATTGCTTGCAAGATCCTCGGAAATTGTGACTCCACTGTGGAAATCTCGTAACTGCTTTGGGAGCGGTAATAATTATAGAAGCTCTCGAGACTCGATACCCCCTTTGCAACACATTCTATTGTGCCAAGACCTCTATCACTTGAGCACCGAGGCCCACCGAGATGGTCGGAGGTCAATTTAGAGGGCCAGTAAACGTCTGCTGTTCCGTTGAGCCAGAAATCGGTAGTGAATTCGGGCCAATTCTATACAGCGGTTAGTTATTAGCCATATTGTAAGATGGTTGGAGGATATGGTTCATACCGTGGGTCGAGGCAGCATTAGGATGGCGCTTGCAGGCCCTGCTGTTGTCGCTATCAGGCCTCCCAAAGTGATCAGGCTGAGAAGGCATACGCCTTGAATCTTGCTGGAAGTGATAAGAGCTGAAATGGCGCCCCACAGCGCTGGTGACCAGAAGTAGCTTATCCGAGCGAAAGAAAGTCCCGATGCAGCAAGTCCCAAGGGAATGCCTTTATGCAACAATCTATCTCTGGTGACTGAGAATATTATGACACCATAGCTTGAGATCACGAGGAGCTCCTATATCGGTCAGCCCCTTTCTTCTTCTCCTAGTACTGCAACGCGTGAATTTACCTGAACCTTTGCTGCAACCTGAATCAACGCAAGTTTCACGTCATTCCGTTGATCCGTTAGATCATCGCTAGACTGTTGCGAGAACCCATGTCCGATATAGAAGCCCCCAAGATTGAGTCGGAACAAGACCAAAGACACTGTGACAGGCAAGATGTGGATTAGACAGCGGCTGAATGCCACCCAGAAGGATTTTTTGACTACCGGTTTTGTTGGCTCTGGGCTCAAGCCGAACCACAATCGTATGAGGATGAAAACAAAGATCTCGAGCCTAAGATTGCGCAATAAATACGTTGGACTGCCTGGAAGACGCATTCTCTGTGGGCCTTTGACCAAGACGAACCGTAGAACTTGGATCTACACAATTTGAGCAACGAATTTTGTGCTCTATCAACCTCAAGAGCGTTGAGAGAGGGACACGTTTGCCTCGAAACATGGCAATGAAACATAGCCTCACTCTTTCTGCACTGTTAATCAAACAGGAATTGCCTATTATTTAGTGGTTTTCCACACCATGTATCATTAAAGGGGCTCTGTCCCTGAGGCAGGAGTTTGTTTAGCATTAGAGTGGTTGTAAAAGAATTGATTGATTCTTAGTATCTTGCCGCAAGATGTGTCATCAAAGGGGGCCTTACATTGAAAACCGATTCGCTCAGCCTGGCGAGGCGGGCAAACTCGCATGAAAGCTGAGGCGAAGGATCTGGCGCGTGCATGCAGCTCTGCAATCTCTTCAACGTTGAACGCAGTCAGCACAAGTTTCGGTGCTATGGTGAGCATAGGCAGGCCATATTATTTCGCACGTAGTGGAGGCTGAATATTTGCAAGAGGCTGGGGTTTTAGCTTGCCAGCATTGCGAAACGATCTTTGTGTCGACAACTCCGTTGAGCAGGTCATGGTCGTATAACCACCAATGTGATGAAATTACCTGAATCTTAGCAGGCGAACGCACTCAAACAGGCTGAGAGAAATCATGACAGCGTCCCCAAGATGAAGTTTCCTTCACCCTCATCCTGAACATCCTTGAAGGTCATATCTTAGTGTGATGATGCAACCTAATGTCGAAGACAAGAAAGCTTCTGGCCCGACCCTTAAAGAATTGAAGAAATTCGGATTGCAAGATTGACGTGGATACGTCTTGAGAATATTCAAAGGTTGTGAGAAAGGTGAATCCCATTTTGGTCCGCTCTCGCTATTTTTGGTCGTGACTTTTGACCCCGCGTTTCCAGGCGGCACTCATGCACCAGAAAACAAAGTGCTTAACATACAGCCTTGGCGACCTAGCATTCTTATGCCATAGAAGAAGTTCCCTCAGGTACTAAGATGAGGTTGCTATCTTTTCTCCTCTGGTCAGAAATATCCAAAGCCTGCCGAGGAAAGGCACAAATACCAAGCTAAAGGAATTTGAGACCGGTGAATACCAACCACAGCACAGACTTCCGCCCTCAAGTGCAAATGTCTCAAGGCTACGTGCCTCCGTTCATGATCTATTTGACTGTTCTAGATCATTCCATGCATATCCCTTTCGTCTGATCTTTGCATACAGGTTTACCATGTAGTCCTTTGTGAGCCATGCGATCTTATACCCATGGACCCCCAGATAGATCCTACATGCTTCCTATCATTCATCCACCGCACCTGTTGAGATGGTCAGTATTACCTGAACGAGTCTCTGAAACCGGCACCTCTTGCACGAATGAAGCCACTATCTTTCCAACGACCTCTGCAGTTGTACATAGCTGAGCGATACGAAAAATTGTCAAAAACGGCTTCGGCTTCCTTGGCCTTGCCATTGTTCCATATTCATAACGGAAGCATCATTTTCAAAAGCAGGATGAGATCATTCACCTCGAGGTAGCTCCATCGAAACGTTGACCTTGTTTGCTGAAAGGCCTCGTAGGCGACTCAAAGCGATATACAGTACCTGAGATGGCCCGATAGTAGAAAGAAGGTTTAGACTGCAATGGCTCTAAATCTGTGGAAAGCGTTGTCCCGCGTTGACACGGTCCAGGTTGCGGTGCATTATTTGAAGTGTTTAGTGTTATACATGCCGCTTCACTCATCAAAGATGGTGATAGTTGAGAAGGGTGAAAAGGTGGGGTGAGCGAGAGTGAACGAGAATAAATTCAAAACTCATGTTTAAACGCTCACAAATGGAATTAGAAAGATCTCCTTCAGTCTTTTACAACCTTCTTCTTCTCGTTTCCCTTATTTTTAAAGTTGTATGGTAAATGTGGCTAAGAGAGAACAATCGGATCGGCTAATTTATAAATGGCCGTTTTACTCACGCATAACCCTCCTTTCCCTTTCTGATATTCAATGTTTATTATTTTACCTCAGTATCAAATGCACAGATATCAGTGCCAAGGCAGTATAACATACGCTCGTTCTTGACTTGAACCTCTTCACTACATTGAGGCTTGTAGGACTCCATCAAGCCAGTCATCCAGAGTACACCCCAAATGCAAGACGTTGTTTTTTACGGTTTAATACCCCTATTGCAAGAGGAAGCCGCGAGAGAGGTTCACGAAGCGCTATTTCCTAAAAATCTTCTACAACTGGTCAACTCAATTTGAAAGAAAGGGAGCAAGATACTTGCATCCATCATGATAGGAAATTGGCATCAGCTTCGCTAACTCAACTTTCTTCTATAACTCCTCACTAATACAAAGCACGCTTAATCTCACGCCATCCCCTACAAATCAGCAGAAGCACGCACATCACATTTCTCGCTCTCACCTTTTAGACTCAATGAAGGTCAGTCAAAATTCCCGTAACCTCCTATCGTATACTTTATCGTCTACTTTATCCACCGAATCCCTTCGCCACTCTCAAGCAGATTGAGTTAACCGCATCCAGGAGACGGGCAGGACGGCAACCCACTCAAGGACGTCTGATTCAAACTGTCACTACAGAGACACGCACTATACTCAAAACCCGTGTGGGTTTGGTCATCCGATGCCGGGATGTTCGAGCGTGTCACCGGCGCCGTGAATTTGAACGGTATTTCCGAACCTCCGACTTCCCCAGGCTTCAAACAGTTGCTCGTATCATTCGAATCTTGTTAATCAGAGATGCCGAAGATGTTTATAAGATAAGGGCGCCTTTTGAGACCGCAGACATAAGCGTTTGGAGAGCCGGGTGGACAGGGCTCGTTGAGAATGCGATGTCAGTTTATGCTTCGCAAAACTTCAGCGAATAATAATGGTGTTGTTTACTTAGATGATCAGCCGGTCGTGGAAATGAAGGATCAGGCTACAGGAAAATCGAAATCGAAAGTGCCAACATCGTCGAGGCTGTTCGACAATATCAGTTACGAATTGGGAGCTCGATAAAGTAGATTCAAGGATAAACTCACAGTTTGGCACCTAGATTAATTCCTTCCGTGATGATCACACCAATGACCTAAGAATAAGTCGCCGTAAGACTGGCGGCAACTGACGAGTCAGATGTCACTGGCGAGGCGTCAGTCATTTGCCAGCCACCCAAACATGAAGACGTGAAGCTAAGATCTTTATACTCCGTCGATTCTATGCAAAATGTATAACCGTCGTCGAATTGTGGAGCAGGAGCAGAGTAAATGGGAAGAAAGAGGGTGAGCATTGGGAGAACTATAGCGGAGTGCATCATTGCGGTGGATCGATTTGACCCGATTTGAGAACGGCGTGGGTTCCGAGAAAACTCTTCATAGTCGTCTAAATTAGGCTGTGTCGATGGCAACGATTGCAATGGGGGTATCTATCTTTTTTCAAGCATCCTTTCTTTCAACAACGCAGCTGTAAGTATTTTCTTGAGCTCAATCTTATTCTCCCCCCCCCCCCCACGTTTCAAGAACATAATGAATGAAATGAGAGTCTATTGGGATTTTTGCTGCCAGCGCCATAATAGTGTTGTAGCTCCCCCCCTGATGAGGGCAATAAATCATATGATTGATTGTATCATGATATGTCAAGTACGAGCGTGGTTTTCATCACAGGATTCTTCTTATCTTATGATACAAGGAGCCCATACAATAAATCAATACTTCATAGAAAAAGAAAAAGAATCCATCCTCCTTCCACAGAATCCCAACATAGTCGAGGGCAGATTTTGAATTCGCTGCGTGGTTTTGCGGTCACTCGGTCGCCGAGAAGGGTACTCTACCTAGGTAGAGCGAGTGATAAGCCAGTACATTAAGACGGACAGAGCAATCAGTGTTGCAGGGCCGATTTTGCCCAGCTTACAATGATGCTGTACATAGTGCTGTTATCGGTTAAAAAGTCAGACGTGGCGGAGACTGTGACTCGTAGTAGGTCTCGGAAAGGTATGGGATATTCTGACGGGATAATAATACCAGTGGTATCGATCGATATTGGTATCGGATTGGTATGGGGGAGAGAGAGCGAGTTCAATCCCATACCTTCCAAAAGATATGGGACAAATATCACTCTGGGAAATTTCCCCGAAAGATGGGGGGGGGGAGGGGGGGCGCGTACACATGATCTTGATTGGTTATGATGCAGATATCATCAGCTCATGCAAAGGAAGTCTCAGCTTATGCAAACTATCTTCGGATTGAACCCCTCGACAGTCTACTTATGATCTTGGCCTTTCATCCCCTCACCCTCGGCTCGCCTTGCTCGCCTTTCCAACTCACCCGCGTGACCCTCGTTTCACTTTGGAAGAAGGGTAGGTAATTTTCAAGGCGGCGAAAGGCACCTTACCCGATGGATGGAGGCATACCGGCACAGAAATTGTTGACTCGATCCCACAACAGCGAGCTGCAGCAGCTGTCAAGCATATATTATTTACCCCATTAGGTTTAGCCAAACCCTCGTGCATCATCATCATCATCATCATCAAACGGTGAACCAAACTGCAGGGCCAGCGCAAACTTGTCACGCGACGACGCCCATTAAGTACATTACCAGCAGCACGGTTTGACGGATATGCGCTTCTGGACTCCCCGAAACCCGGCGAACGGGCCATGGATTCTGGAACATGACACCTCTTTTTTTTTTTTTTTTTTTTTTTTTTTGGAGACTTGAATCGTCAGAGTATTCCTGGGCCCCTTCGTGGACCGACCTTCCTGAGGCAGAAGAGTATATAAGGTAAAATACCTAGCTTGATCGGAATCCGGCGCAATTCTGCCACGCTCTCGAGTCCAGGCTCAACATGATTCCCTCCTAGAATGATACGAATAAAACAAACATCCAGCCAAAGCATCCAGGTATCTCATCGCCAGGCTCGCTTCATGGCTAGAATTGTGATATTGGTCTACCTATTTACCTGTCACCATCTCTTATTTCAATTCTCCGATTCTCAAAAGTTCCCAAGGTTTCAGCTTCGGAATCGACTCGACAAAAATATCTCCGTTGTCCCGTCAATCCCTCGGCCCGACTAACCGAGCCGCTTCTACTTACTGTATCATCATAAAGTAAAGCACCTTACTTTAGGCCCAGGGTCCTGGCGGGGTGAAGAAGCAGATTATGTGGGAATCTTGGTTTCCGGGGGTTACATCGGTCCAGACCGCCGCCATTTTCTGACGACATGATGGCCCTGATGGGAATCATGGGAAAAAAAAAGTCAATCTGTTGCAAGCTCAGCAAAAAGAGATGGTGGGACGGCCGGCACGGACAGGGTTACACCAGGGTACATACTTGGCTTGGCGGGCAGGGTTTTGGATGGTGATGACGATGTTGCTCTTTTTCTTTCTCACATACATACTATCCGGACATTTAAACCCGTTTGAGCAAATATCGCCGTAGAGCAGTGGCTCGCTGCAGCTTGACTAAACGGGACAATTCCATCCATACTTTTCTGCTGTAAAGTCGTAGAAATTGATCCGGAAAAGATTCTTGGTACTAAATCCCATTCATTCCATAGGAAGCCTTGGTGGATGACGCGTTGTGGCCGGATGGATTAGTGTCCGGATTTATAAGCCCTGGAGTAGAGGGTAGTCTATGTAGGTAGGTAGATCAAGGGTCCAAACTATGACGGCTTGGCCACTCCATCGCTTGAGCCTCGTCAAAGTCAATACCATGGTCTTTCTGCATCGTCTCCATTTGATAGGCTGCTTCTCAAGGGCTGGGCTGGATCACCATGGCTAGACGGCATCTGACCTATCCCGCTCCCGTGTACTAGGCAGCTACATGCCAATGGTAAGGGGATGCAAAGTCGTAGGCCATAACGTAACGTCAAGACCACAATCTCGTCATAAATGGTTTGTAAATGTCATCAGATAGCTAAATGGATGTGACAAATACTCTAATTTAGTAGGAATCGATGAAGCAAGAGCGAGCCGTAGCTGCAGTGAAGAATGGATCCACTCAGAGTAAAAGGTGCAGTAGATGTAATAGGACATTACATCTACTGCACCATCATAAGAAAACTCACTCATACCCCTGTCGTAAAGCATCAAACAAAGGCCGGCAGCAGACGTCATGTCGCTGCAGCCGTTTAATTTTTCATCAACTGCACGATATCAGGCAGCTGAAGCCTGGGGAGACACATCCAGGCTTTTCATCCTTTCTTCCACACTCTTCACAGTATCCTCATCCAAGATTCGTTTGACTCTCATTGGAGGCTGACGGGGACACTCGTTACATTTTTCATGGCCGCAATTACTGCAAGTTGTCTCGGTATCCTTGAACAGTGTTTCGCACTTGTCACAATTCCATCTCACGCGGGTTCGTATGTTCCTCATTTCTCTTTTGACCAAGGGAAAGGTCTCTTCGGTGTCGCCTGGATAACCGTCGGCATGCTTTTCGGATTTGGGTCTGGGAGGAGTTAGCGATGAAATGTGGATACTTGCAATGTGTTGACATACGGATCCCGTGGGCACTTGGGACAGCGCAAATGCTTGCAATTCTCGCACTGAGTAGCCTTGCCCTGGAAGAGCGTCTCGCATTGATGACATGTCCTGCGCACACGCTGCGTCGGTGTTCTTCTTGTCATCTCTTTCCCAGTCGCACGGTGTAGCATGGTGAGAGCATCTGGCTTTTTGTCCGGCCTGTCATCGGCGGCCACTCCTCCGACGGCTGGCCCCTTTCCCTTTAAAGCCCTGGACTTGGAGCTAGGGTAGCGAGGGCATTTCTTGCAACGGGTGTGCTGACAATTGCTACAGACCCTATCCGCGCCGAATGTAGTCTGGCATCGATGGCAGGTGCGATGAATCCTCATCCGGACCTGCTTCTCCACCCTAGGCACCCCTACTGTGGCCGGCACAGTCCACTCTCCAGGTTCCAATGTCAATCCATACTTGGCGAAGAGAGCACGAGCCTTCTCTTCTTGGATAGTGTAGTTCTCTTTGGCCGTCATGGCGCCTCTTGGGTTGCTGGTAGTGTAGATGGGCCTGTTTTCCTTGATCATTTGGGAGATGCCCGCAGGGACTGATAGAGTCGGCGTTGTATCGGCCTTGGTCTTCCTAATTGCTGGAGCTGGGACAAGAGGGCTGGAAATAAGTTAGACGGTGTTCTGAAACCGAGGCCGAGACCAGGGTAAGAAATTTGCTTACCTCTTTGCCGGAGCCGAGCTCGACTGTGTTGGCACGGCCGAGTCGCTCACGGGCGTAAGTACGGAGGGGTTTGAAATGGACTGCCTCTTCGACTTGTCCCTCCTCAATACCAAGCTAGCTCTTCTCATGAATTTGGCCAATCCTCTAGGCTTGTCCTCAGGTCCTCCCGAACCATCTTGGGCCGACGAGCTCATTCTTGTCGAGAACTGTTGCTGGGAAGTGAGGTCTTGTGGTGATGAAATGCTCAATTGAAGGGCACACAATTATTGGTATACAATTGGAAGAAAGGCTTCACGAATCCTGAATCCCACGAATGACGGAGGATTGACAAGCCCCCACACTCGATGAAGGGATCTGCAAAGATGTATGAGGTCCTGACACGAACAGTATCAGGTACTTTTGGGTTACAAGGCCTTTTCCAAAGGATGAGACCTTTATTTTATCCGGATGCTCATGGTGATGTAGGAGCAGGAGAGAGAGAGATTTATATGTTTGGCGATGAGAGTAGTGAGACTGAGCGGGGATGTTGAGAACTAAGGTACCTAAGGTAGTAGCTTTGGTGGACAGCGCCAAACCAAGCCCTCGGGCTGGTTCGCGCTAAAGAGGCAGAGCTGCAAGTAGCTGCAAGCATCTGCGTTCTGCATTCTGCAAGCAGCTGCAAGTTGACAAGGTTGTTGGCTAACGTAACGTTTGGGAAGTTGGGAATTCCAAAAGTTGGGAAGAAGAGGAGTGGGCGAGTGGGCGAATTCCCTGACGCCAAGGCCGCACTACTGCACCAGCTGTGCACCTCAAGTTTTGGTGGAAACTTGAGATTGCCCACCCCTGTCTTGAATCAAGCTGAAGTGTGGATCGGCCGCGGAGCTTTGGATTCCTTCATTGTCATTGGTCAGCTGAATTATTCATCCGCGAATGCCTGCCAAGAGGTCCTATTCCATTCAGTTGCATCATACACGATATTGGCACTCACATTTCACATCTTGATTCTCCCGCCTGGCAAAGACTGCCATCTCGGATCTGCGACCTTTCTTCACAGCGCCTCGTCATATTCCTACTGCGGGATGCTTTGTTAGTCTCTCGCCGTTAGCAAGTTCTGGGTCTCTTTAGAGTAAGTATGGGTCTCGCGAGGAGCACGTGTTGCCGAGCCATGCACAATTCACATGGAAAACGTGAGAGCGTTCAAGTTGTGCAGATCCACATGAATATTCACTTGATGAAAAGATTGATTCGAACGGAAGCGCACTTACGGACATGCCTAGCGCTATCACCTGTGGTTGCTGCTTGCAATCATGATTGACCATGTCCTCAACAGGTAGGGATCGTCAACTAATCAAATCAACTAGGTAAGTTCAATCAGCCTAAAAGTGGGGTTTGCTGCCCAGTTCTACTTTACCCGTTCAAGTTACCCCAGTCCAATTCTTAATTCTTTCCACAAAGTACCTTACCTTACCAATTAGCCGGTATCACTCTAGATAGTATCAAAAAGGAATCATTTACCTCGATTTTAAAATTAGGGTCATGACAGCTTTGCAGCGGTTAGTGTTACGTCTCCTTTCCTGGCTCTGGACCTTTGACTTGGGACTTGGGACTTGGGACGCTTCTTGACCGGGCCATTGGCTACCAGCGACATGGACATCTCGATTCAGCAACCTGCAGTCCTTAAGGCTGAACCAGCCTCAAACCTTTAAAGCTTTGCCATCAAATAACGCCTTTACTCTCCTTCTTTCAATCAATCTTCAATCTCCATCGCTTTCACGCGAGATGAATCTCCCAAATTGAAATTGGCATCATGACACGTACGTAGCAATTAGTAAATGCTGTAGCCTTATCCAGCTAATTAATTACAACGGCTGCAACCTACAGCTTCTCTTATATCCGACCGCGTAAGCGCCAAAGGGAAAAAACCCCTCAGATTATTTAGTGACTTCGTTAGGTGACTTTCTCTCCTTTTCTCAACTGATAGATTTGCACTCATGCCGCCCCGGGGAATCCACAACCCGGCGGCGCAGAGCAGGGCGATGTTATTCGACCTCGTCGAGCGAAGACAGACTGGCTCCCATTTTTCTCCCCTACTGGACGGTTTTCACCCGTCCTGTCCAGCCTCGGTTGAGGATTACGTCTCACAGCCACGTCAATTGAACAGGGGAAACCCAACACATCGTCGATCCGGTCATGACTATCTTTGTCTCGACAGCTGCCCCATGCCATAGTTACCGTTTCGAGCACAACTCCCGTCGTCCAGTGAATGATGCCTCAACAAATGACCTTTCTGCCGCAAGCGATGCCCAAGACTACCACGGAGTGGGTCACCAAGACAACCTACTGCTTAGGACTAGTGATTCCATGTTCAGATTGCCTTCGGAAGCTTCAGACCTGATATTGTCATACCTGTCACCTGGTGCGCTTGATGCTGCTAGGCACAATTAAAAGGACTAGCGGACGAGGACTTTGTCCAATAGTCGGGTGTTATCCTCAGTTCTGGGTGTAAAAGAGAAAAGGTCGCCATTGGAAGGATCGCTAAGTGGCGAACTTAGCCATCGAGACCTGAAGAAGAAGTTGGACTGTGACAGCGACCTGCCGTCGACTTCCCAGCAATCAGACGCCCGGCACACGCGATTTAGAACGCGAAATCTGGATTTCTCAGCACCTTTGCCATCTTTGAAACTGACCAGGCATGCTGGTACCGTTCACGATGTTGAAGGCCGGGGCGCACTTTGTGTTACAAGTGTAACAGAAATCTGCCGCCATGCTGAATGGTTACTAAAGATGGAGATCGGCGATACTGCTGGGCTCTACTCGCTAACTGCACGCGAAGCCTTTTCGAAATCTTGTTCCCGTTTCTTGTTGAAAACACTGAAGGCTGGGTTATCGAATGACGAAGTTGCAGTCCAAAGATGCGATCGGCAGCCCAACCAGGTTCGTGACCAGTTTTGGAAAGTCTTCGCACCTCTTCCGCGAAATGGACTGGTATGTGTATCACTCATTGTCCGTTAGACTTTGGGCAGTACAATGCTATGTGGTACGTACAGCTTCGCCATGTTTCTTTCTCAGAAGGCCTCCGCAAACACAGAGAGCCGCGCGTCCTAGCCGAGCAGATGGAAACCGGCAATATTCATGTTATAATGGAAGTCGGCCTTTCCGGAAAGCCGCCAACATACACCAAGTATTTCAAGAAGGCCTCTATCAAATGATGCTGCAGGCCGTGATGACTACATCACTGGCACAGCATTTTTGTCCCGCCCTCGACCAGGTTCGATTTACAGAAATGTCGCAGACGCCTCCGCCATTCTCAAAGATGGGAGCATTCGAGCTGCCGTTGTTTGGCAAACAACAGATTTGGAGAAAATGAGCTCCAAGTTTTCTATCTACGATATCCCCAAAGCTATATACTATGAACCTCTCTGAAAGCGTCTCTGATACGGTGGAGGACTCCAGTGAGGTTGCAGGACTGCAACCTTGCAGCCATGTTCAAGCTAAACGCGTCACATCCTTGGACCAGCACATGGGTGGCGTCCATCCTAACGACTTGCATCTCCCCAAGGAATATCCACTAGGCGGTCTATAATTCCCCCATACGACTGAAAACCAAGAGACGTATCCAAGAAATGTTCAGTATCAAAAGTGCTTCGTCTGGGGTCTGGCAATTTCTGACAGTCAATGCGCCCAATTATCGTTCAAGGTCTTCGACTTCAGCTTCGCAGAGCCGCAACGCTCGCACTCACTCATCGCGTACGGCGTAGGAGCAGGACAGCGACAGAATGACAATTTTCACACCATAGTGCTCAGTTCCCTTCATTGTGCATGCGCATTGCATGTCGACGGTTTTCCGATCGTCCTGCCCGACATTACTCTTGTCGACGCTTCCGAGCCGGCCATAAGGCGCGAGAATCTGGGTGAGAGCGCTTCGTCCTGGCTGCAGAAACCTACCACTCCGAAGGAAGTATTGTCGCTTAACGGGATCGTCTGGTCCTTTCGGCTGCGGAAACCAACCCTAACACAGGACAGTGTGCCGAATACGAGCAATGTAACGCGTAATGATTCGGCAGAGAGGCAGGTGGCGCTGGAAAGACGGCAGGAGCGGCTGCGGGGACGTATCTTGGGGATGAAAAGAGCGGGACTGACGGACTTTGAGATTGCGGAGCGTTGAAATATGAGTGCCTGGACACAATATGGGCAGTTTAGGAAACCGGAGGGATGGCAGGACTTGGGGAAGCTCAAGGAGAGTGCGTATGACGATTTGATGGTAGCATAGTTTCTGGTAATCGAACAAATTGAGCGCGAAACAGTATGAACCACGTGCCGATGTCGGAATAATTTAGAGCCGAGGATGGAACATTCACACCTAGCAGATAAAATGTTGTATATATAATACAATGGGAACATTTTTTTTGTCAAATCCTCCAAAATTGGGTTTTGTAGTGTAGTGGTTATCACTCCGGATTTTGATTCTCAGCCAAAATATTCCGGCAACCCCAGTTCGAATCTGGGCAAGACCTCAACGATTATTTTTAAATTTTTTGGCATTTTGACCATCGTAGGATCAATTCGTGGTGAAGTCGAGATGAAAGCACGGACGGAAGTCTGCATGCACCAAAAGTCCTGTACAGCGCTAGCAGCAGCCCTCACTCTACGTACAGTAGATTCTTGGCGTCTGAGTAAGGCAAAATCGGTTTTCCTCTCCTAATGACTCAATAGAAAGGCAGCTAACGCACATCACGTGATATTTTGCCGAGACGTCGAGGCTTGGCATTTCAGACTCAATCGAGTAAGACGACTTTTATGTTACTTTAAGCTTTACCGCTAGGCGCTTTCATTCCCGAGCTCGGGCTTTGTTTACATTCTGCGCAAACACAGAACACCAACTCCTCCAAGTGTGCGCTTGCGAGTATTGCCTTGCCATTCCATCACAGGTTGCGTCTCAAAGTCTTTACGCAGCGTACATGGACTTCAACAGCGCTCGAATGAGCCAGCAATTCCGCTCCCAGAGCCAGCCAAACGGTGGCCGAGGGAAGCAACAACAAAATGACCCCGACGCTTTCATGCGCCTGGTATGTCGCAATACTGCTTCCACGGTCTTACTGTGTTTACTAATTAGAAATTTCCAGGCCGACCGCGAAATCGCAGGATGCATCAGCGATATCGGCGTCCAATTCTCACAAGAGGACTTGCAAAAGCCCAACCCGCAGCAGATACAGAAGATCTTCGAATGGTTTGCGGAGCTGCTCATGAACGTGACGCGCGAGACGGTGGAGCCGGCTATGCGAGCTGCAGCGGAGGGTATTTGTGGGGAACATATGGAGATTGTGCCGCCGGATACGAGGAATTTGATGGGATTTTACGTGCTGCTACGGAAACTGCTCTTCGAGGTAGGCTGCCCAATGGGAATTTTCTGTGTCTAAGGCTAATAGGTTTCTGTAGTGCGGCATTAACGACTTCTCTTTTAATGACCTCCTCAGACCTACCCACGATCGGCTCGTTAAGATCTTCTCTTACATCATCAACTTCGTCCGTTTCCGAGAATCGCAGACCGCAACTATCGACGAGCACTTTAACAAAGCTGAACGAACCAAATCACGCATTGAGATGCTCTACATGGAGAATCAAGACATGGAATCGCGGTTAGATGAGATGAGACGGGAACGCAAGTCAATGGACCAACAGGTCAAGGAGAAAACAAAGCGTAATGACGAGCTCAAGCAGCGGTTATTAGAGCTCAAGAAAGGCCAAGAGCGAGTAGCGGAGCGGTTGGAGAGAGTACGAGGCGATAAGGGTAGGCTCACGGGCGTGCTGGAAGAGAAGACAGAGAGATGTCTTAGCGTCAGACAAGAGTCTGAGAAGCTAAGACCATACGTGTTGCAGTCGCCTGCCGCTTTACAAGCAAACCTGACGGAGCTATCTGAGAACCTGGGACGGGACAGATCACAGATCGACTCATTAGAAAAGCGAACAAGGGCACTGCAGACCAGCACCGACACATTCGGCGTGGTCGCAAACGACGTCGTCTCTTGCACAAAGGTCCTCGAAGAGATTTCCAATGAGCTTCACAAAGAGGACGAAGAGAACCTAAAAGCCGCCAAGCGACGGGACGCACTCTCCGAACGCGGCAACAATGTGCGAGAGGTCGAGAGAACAGAAGCCGTGCTGCAACGGCACTTGAAACGATGGCTCGAGCGAACGGAGACGGTCAGGAACGGAAGCAGGGAGAAGGCGCAGTCGGCGAAGGAGAAGATGGAGGAGCTGAGGAGCGTACATCGCCGACTTACGGAGGAGAGGGCAGATAAAGGACGTGAGATGGAAAAGAGGAGGGTCAGGATTGAGCAGACGGAGAAGAAAGTATGTCAATCGCGCTGATGTTAGGGACCAAAGGAACAATGCTAACAATGGAAACGCAGATGGCCGACCTCAAGGAAAACATCGAGGACGAGATCCACTCGGCTCACGACCAGTATCTGAAGATGGATTCGCATGTCAAACTTTACATGAACGAGATCGAACATCTGACGTGATCGAAAGACTTGAGGTTGCGGAGCGAGCGTGAGCGAAAGCTATGCTACATCGAAAGGCGTTCTTCTGCGGTTGGATGCTATTTTGCATACCGTCCTTTCGGTTTTTTCATTTCAAGGTACCACAGCGATTCCAGTGGAGATGTTTAGTAGCCGGGAATTCGAGGCGATTGTGGACCTTTGACAACAAAAATACGTCTGAACATCGCAGTGCTGATAGACAACAGCGATGTCTATCCTCTACTTCAATCCTCCCTCCCTCCCTCCCTCCCTCCCTCCTTCACCCTTCAACTTATCTGTCTGGCCAGAAGAAACAGTCTGAAATCCGGCCTTTCCACCATCCAGACATGCATGGTCTTGGATACCCGCGATTGATCGGTAGACATGGGTCTTCTACGCCCCCCCCCCCCCCCCCCCCCCCAAAGGTCGCGCCACCATTTAATCCCTGACCAATTAATTGGCTACACTATTTATTATTGAAAGCGGTTGCAAAAGATGCCAACATAGCAAGCTAAGACTTCTTTCTTTCTTATCTTGATGGAGAAGTTTTTGGCACGAACCTGTCTGTCTATCAGCGACGAGGTAATGTAATTAATGAATGGACCTGGTTGACCTCGTTCGAAGCAAGCAAGCCTAGCTAGCTAGGTACGTAGGTACGGATTGATGGGTCCGAAAACCTTGTTTGTTTGTTGCCTTGCACCATTCCTGACTGACTAACTGACTGACTGACTGACTGACGCTGAAGTGGTTGGTGGTGGTCGATCGATCGATCGATCTTCTTGCGTGCGTGCGTGCGTGTATTCACCAGTATAGCAAAAAAAGCTGTGATTGGATCGATTGGATTGGATGCCGATTTGGAAAGAAAAGGCGAGGTACATACAACATTAGTTGGGGTAGGTATCATCGTGCGCACGCACGCACGCGTTGATTGCAAAGCAAATGTTCTATCTACTTATCGATCGTGCATCGAGACGGCGCTTTTGGCTGGCCTGGCTGGCCCGGCCGGGAGGGAGGGAGGGAAGAAGTCTGAACGAAGTCGCCGTGTTTGGTTCGTTCGTTCGTTCCTTTTTCTTACCCTACACAATGTAAGTAACATGGCTCGAATATGCCATCCATCCATCGATTCCTTCCGCTCGCTCGTACGTACGCCCTCTTCACCCCC
>WOGZ01000402.1:0-27264 GCA_009733775.1 Alectoria sarmentosa
CTTTCCCCAAGTCTTCCCCCAAGTCTTCCCCCAGTCTTTCCCCAAGTCTTTCCCCAGCCCCATCCCTCCATCAAGCTCCATCAAGTTCCATCAAATTCCACCCAACCCACACATCCAGCCAACCCAACCCAAACCAACACCCAAACCAACCCAAACCAACACCCACATGTAGCTCTGCAAACCTAAACCAACCCAAACCAACACCCACATGTAGCTCTGCAAACCTAACCTGACCTGCATTCATTCCCCATCGAACGAACGAACGAACGCAAACCAACCCAACCCAACCCAACCCCATATGTAGCTCTGCAAACCTAACCTGACCTGCATTCATTCATTCACCATCGAACGAACGAACGAACGAACGCAACAAACGCAACGCAACGCAACGCTCATTCCAATTGAGAAGGAATGAAATGATAGAAATGATAGAAATGATAGAAATGTCCGCAGGGCGCCAGCCATAAGGGGGACGACGCTCGAATCACACACACAGGCGGCGGAAGCGGAGTTCTTCGAGATAGACGGATGGATGAAACAGGGCATGCGAGATGGGGGCTTCATAAATCCTGTTCGCATAAGGCTAGGTGTATCAAAAAGCATTGTACCCCCATTGAAGTGAATGCCATCATGCCATCATAAGATATATACTACTCCCATTCAAGCGAATTTTCCTCCATCACCCCTCCTTCTCCTCCTCATACCGACACGACACGCAATCGGCTTCCTCAAGAATCCCTCCCGAGTTCTCAACTCCCCCCGCTCCCTCAACTCAAACTCGAATCCCCGCCCAACCGTGGCCACGATAAGCGCCAATTCCATCTCCGCGACATTCCTCCCCACGCACGCCCTGGGCCCGTAGCTGAAAGGGATGAAAGCTCCTTTCTGCTTGTCGGTCAAATTCTCTGGATCCCAGCGGTCGGGGTTGAAGATGTCGGGATTGAAGGCTGGGTTGTTGGAGGGGTTCCAGACAGAGGGTAGATGGTGGACCGTGTAAGCGGGGACGGAGAGGACGGTACCTTGGGGGAAATGGTGATTGCAGATTGAGACGCCGGAGCCGGGAGGGACGATACGGGGAAGGCCGAGAGAGGAGGTTGAGTGGATGCGAAGGGTTTCGTAGATTACGTTGTGGAGACTGTCGGTACATCATCAGTACAGCATTTCCCAAAATTTGATCAAAGGAAAAGCGGGCCCTTGGAGAAGCGTATGGGTGCTTACTAGGGCAAATTCTTCACCGCATCATACTCCGGCACATCAACCCCCTCGGGCACTGCTTCATCCAGTTCTTTCTGTAGCTTTTCCATTACCCCCTCTGTCTTCAAACACCAATATAGCAGCGCACAGCTAGTATTAGATGTTGTATCACTCCCCGCAATCAACTGCGTCAACGCCTCCGCAGTCAGTTCTTCACGTCCGAGCTTCTCCCCGTTCTCATCTTTTCCCTCCATCAGCCTCGCCAGCAAATCCTTTCTCCGGCCCTTTTCTTCATCCGGTGCATCGAGTCTGACATTCACTCGCGCTACGGCGATACCGGCGAGATTCTCGACTGCACGCACCCCGTCACGGAAAAAGGAATCAGGGAGGTATTTGGCGTAGGGTTTGATGGTGGGAAGGCAGCCGATGGTGCCAGATACTTCGCCACGGCGATTCAGGACTTCGATGGCGGGTGCGTAAGTGACGGGGCCGTTGGGGCTCTTTTGAACTTCGGCGATATCTTTGCCTTTGGAGAGCATGCCAAAAGGGGCGCCGAATGCCTGTCATCGCCGCTCCATCAGTGTTTCCATGTCAAATCCTGCAGCCGTAGCTATGCCGTACTCACCAGATCCCCAATGATATCGAACGCCATGTAGTTGAACCAGTGTAGGCAATCCATATCAGCATACTTTTGCCCCGAACTTATAGCGGTGTCTGATATGCGGCCCCATTGCTTGACCAGCTCTTGCAGATTATCTGTCATGTACTGTTCGAACTGACCGATGCTCTTGGTGCTGAAGGTGTGGGAGACGGTTTTTCGTTTGCGGGAATGCTCGGCGCGGTCGCGGGTATTGAAGAGGCCTCGTTGAATGGAGACGAAGGCGTCGTAATATTCACTGTAGGCCAGGGACTGTGTTAGCAACTGCTCGTGAAAGATTGTAGAAAGAACCGTGGCTGGGAGGGAAGATACAGCAGAGGTTGGACCAGTTCAATACCTCTTCAGCCATCCTCCAGTATGGCTATATATGATGGGAATGGCCTCTGGATCGGCAACAGAGACATGATCAGGCTGTACGCGCACCAGCGGCCCCAGTCTCTTGTGGGCTTGGTCAACGGCTAGATAGCGTCTTCCCCGCCTGCATTGATAGAGTAGCCATAAGTTGCTGAAGATTGCAAGCTTAGGACCAGGGATATCCCGTATAGCACTATTGCGGATGTAAGGTAGGAGGTAGTAGATGACGGGTAGAAGGAGGATGATGTAGGGAGTGAAGAAGGGCGTCAGGATCATGTTTGCGGAGATGGGTCCGGATGGTGAAAGAGGTAGGAAGGTGTCATGTAGGAGAAGGAAAAGAAGCCGTTGCCATGACAGAGGACATTGGTTACAGAGAAAGAAGACGGGCTCTGCAACACAGCAGTAGGAGTAGAAGTAGAAAGAGAAATAGAGTGACAAAGACAGAGATAGAGACGAATACAAATACAAATACAAATACAGATACAGTGATTGACAGGTTGAAGAATGACCAATGGTGGGGGGATTTGCAAGTGCCGACTTTAATTCCTGAACCCCGAGCCCCCCTCAATCTCACCCCGCACCATGCGGGAAGTCCCATGCACGCGAGCATCTATACGATCTGAACAATCCTGACCCTCCTATTCGCTACCATCGATCCCTCATACCTTAGCAATCAGCATTATTCCAGCTTTCCCACACTAATAATGCAAGGCAACGTGTTTCAGGCCTCTTGGCGCGAGCTTCCAAGCTTAGAGGTCCCTTACAAATCATAACAGGCTTAGCCAACAGCGGGCGTGTCTCTTTTTCATGAACACCTATACCAGTCTTGGCCGCTGAGTCAAGAGAGTTGATCAATGACTGAGCTGACAATCTGCCAAGCCACTATTCGGGAGCTGAGGGGGCGACCCGATGTCTAAAGTCCCTGTAGCAGTCAGGCATTTATCCACCAATCAAAACAACCATGCGAAGAAAATTGAGTCAACCCTAAGATGCAATTGATTCTCGGTCAATGACTCTCAAATCAGCTAGTCAAGACGAATTGACAGAGACCGTATGAACGAAACAAAGATCTCTATGACGATTTCCGGACTCTGAAATGAACTGTAATGTCGAGACTGATGAGTCCACCAAAAACATTCCGGTCCAATGGTCTAACGGCGGCGCAACCGCTGCTTGGTAAGCGCGACACGGGATGATGATGATGGGCATGCCGCGGACCAGGAACAGCTGAAAGCTTGCTTGCGGTATGGGCATGAAATCATTGGTTCGACGGTGAAGGAGATTGGCCAATGGTAAGAAACAGACGAATAAAGTACTCTATGTCCCTGAGTATGAGTACGCGAGAGTTACTACTCGGGCGGCGAGTGCTTCATGGGCAAAGAAGTCTCAACGAAGTCTACTGCGGCTAAGCTACCAATGCCGATTAATTGGCTATTGAGCCTCTTGCCCGCTGTTCAGGCATTTGCTCGGTAACTATCAACGCATCGTAATTTGGACCGTCCGTAAGGTTACCTACAATCGGTACCACGATGATGAACGAGAGAATCACCATGAACTCGATGAGTCCGGCCCAAAATCATCCTTAGCCATATCCTCGTAAGTAGTTCAACATCTATAAAGTTTCCAAACTTACGCCTGCATCGATACATTTCCGGTAAATCACCCTGGTCCGCTCAGGTTGATCAACAGAAGATGAATTCTCCCAGTCCTCGTGCACACGAAACCAGGCCCTGTCGGCCATCAGGTACCTATAGGATATCGTAGGGCTCGTGGGAACAAACCATACCCCGCCGTCAGTTTCATCCTTTCATCCTAGGTAGATGGCGCGCACACGCCTTTGTAAATCGTATAAATATCATAGCTTGGTACAAAGAGATCTCCTTCGTCTAAGTCCAAGGTTGATAGCGATAACAGCGGAGCGTCGACGAACGGGTAGAGGAGGTAGAAAATAAGGCGTGTATCGGGGCTTCCAAGGGATAAAGGGTAAGAGATGTGGTTTCCGTGTCTTCTCTTTCATCAATTTTTCCGTCAAACTCATAGACGGAATCGATACCACGTAACACCGACTTTGAATCGCAGGTCCAAAAACGTGACGGACGGAGCGAGAGCGGAAACCTTAGGGAGGCGGCTAAACAGTAAGTAGGAAGAAAAATGAAGCCTCTCGCCATTAGCCGAAGCTCAACGGTCGCTCCCCCGTAATAATCCCTTCTTACACGATGCACAAGCCCAGATCTTGCATTCAGGACACTGCAGAACGAAGCCGTTGAAGGTCTTGAAGCAGACATCGCATTGGTTCCTGCCTTGGACCTTTAGCCAGTATTGCCGGTGGCGGCAGACTCCGGTGCTGCCGGTTGGCCGAGCCGGTCTTCGGTTCTGCCGCTTTGGGATGTGAGAAGTGGAGTTTCCAGAGCGGGGAGTGGTAGGGTCAGTTGGCTGATTCTGATTCTGGTGAGGCATCTTGCCTTCGGTATCTTGATTGGTCAATTTTTCAAACAGACGCTGTCTCAGATCTCTTTCTCTCCGTTCCGTCTCTCGGATTCTCTGCTTCATTGCTTCCTGCGCGGTTTCTTTTTCTCTAGCCTGTCTTTGGGACTCCTCAGCTTTCCTGGATGCTTCTTCCCTTGCCCTAGCCGCATCCTGCTCTCTTTTCCACTTCTCATTTTGCTCTCTTTGCGCCTTGATGCGCTCTTCCCTCAGCCTTTCTTCTCTCTCCTGGGCCTCTCTTTCTCTGGCTTGCTGTTGCGCAGCCAGTATTCGTGCATGATCCTGCTCAGCTTGTGTCTTCTGCGTCCTCGCACGTTCAAGCTTTATCGAGGCGCTGGCTCGCTGCTGGAGTCGCTCCCGTTGCTCTCTCTCTTTCGTCTCAACGGGTTTTGCAGCCCAAGGGTTCGTAAGATAGCTGAGCCATCCCTGAGCTTGTTTTTCTTGCGCTACTCTTTCGCGCTCTTTCCGATCCAATTCTTTGATTCTAGCTTCGAATAACCAGACGTCTTGATTGAGCGATCTGATATTACTTAATCTTGCCTGACATTGCGCTGCTCACTCTCTGGCTTGTTTCTCGTTCTCGGTATTTTCCCTCTCTTGCTTGCTTCTCGTTTCTCGTTGGGTGCGCACAAAATCCCTTAGGGGAAAATTACAGCTAGCATCGTACTGCCGCCGTCGGGCCTCGTCGTAAAGAGTTTCGTAAGCTTCGACGAGCTATCTCTCGGCACGAACTATCAGCAAAACCCTGCTCGTAAACGCTAGAAGAATTCGTAGCGCAAACGGCATACAAACCTTTTGAAACGCCGCAACGGCGCGAGGGTTCCCAAGGTTCTTGTCAGGATGACGCTCAAGGGCCAGTCTCCGATACGCTTCTTTGATTTGAGAATTCTGCGCTTGACGCTCGATTTGCAGAATGTCGTAGAAATTCTCCTTTGATGTTGAATTCATGGTCTGGCCCTAATGCAATGCAACACAGGAGGTCCAGAAATCGCTTAGAGGATGAGCTTATCAAGATGGGGTGGTGCCCACATAGTAAAAATTATGAATGCGATGGGGATCGAGGTGGATTGAGCGAATGAGGTGCTCGTTGGCACTCGCACAGCTACTAGAGCAGGCAAAGGATAGGATTTCCAGTGAAGCATAGAAAGTTCAAAGAGCACAATGATTGAAGACATCTTGCCGCGCTAACGAGCTCTTAGCCTAGTGCTTACACGTTATCTCCGTCCTCCACCCATTCGCTGTCCCTTCGAAATGTATGATTTTCATGAATATGCATCCAGCCCCAAACCTCTGCACATCAACTCACCATCGCCTCCACCAAACCCGTCAGTATCTTCAACTACCTTTCCCCCCCCCTCCCCCCCCCCCCCCCCCCCCTTCTTCTCAAGCTCCACCCTGCACCCATCCGCACAACTCAACACCAGCGTCAATCGCTGCCTCTCAGTCCCCACTGGCTCATTCGTCTCCCCGTCTGGCAAAGCGATCGTTGCAAAAGCCTGCAAAAGCCTCACAAAGGTATACGAAACCTCCATGAGCGCAAAGTCTTGGCCGAGACAAGCTCTCGGGCCCCCGTTGAAGGGAAAGTAAGCCCAGCCGTAAGGGTTCGAAGTCCCCGGCTTTTTCCATCGCTCGGGGCGGAAGTCATCAGCGTCTGGCCCAAAAATGTTTTTCCACCGGGCGTTGACGTATTGGGAGAAGACGACGAGTTCCCCTTTTCGAACAAGGATAGGCGCGGTACCGTCAGGCCCGCCGCCCCTGGGTAGCATGGTGGTTTTGTTGGCTGTGCGGTTGTTCAAGGGGACTGGAGGGTAGACACGGAGACCTGAACAGGGTAAGCAGCTTTTAAGCCGGTCGCAGGATTCAGAAGTTGTACTTTCTTTGATGACCATGGCGAGATATGGCATCTTCCGAATCTGCTCTCGAGTCGGATGCTCTACATATCCAACAACGCTTCGAACCTCCTGACGTAGACTCTCCATTACTGAACTGTGGCGGACTAGAAGGCGCCTAAATTGGTGAAGAGGCGGATTGTCAGTAAAACCTTTAATCTTGAAGCGCTTCATTGAGGCACTTACAGTGTCCAAGACAGACAACAAGCTGTTGTATCTCGCCCCGCAAGTAATATGTTGAGAAGTTGGTCTCGAAGCATTTCGTGGTTGCCAGATTCTTGGGCTAATTGATCGATGAAGCTTTCGGACAATTCTTGACCGTTGCCTTTTCCATTCTCTACACCTCGCTCTGAGATGTAGTCGTCCATAAATTGGTGGACTATAGAGCAAGAGCGCCTGAATTGCGAAGGTCGATATAGAGAGTGCCATGGAGCAAGTCGAAATCGCTTTGCCAAGCCTCCTTGAGCTATGTCGAAATTTTCCGCAAAGGCTTTGTTGCCGGTATCAGTGACCTCTTCCGCCCTCAGACTGTAGACTGATCGTCCGAGTAGTAGAGCTGTTGTGGTGTCTAAAGTTAGTTTGAAGAAGAGCGGCTGCAAGTCAATCGTTCCCTCCGCAACGTGTAGACACTCAAGAAGATTATCGACATGTTCCCGAAACACGTCCATGTTTTGGTACTGCATTCGAATGAACTGTTTGCGTAGGAGTTCGCGGGAGTGCTTCCAAGCCGGCCCCTCTTGAGTGAAGATGCCATTACCTAGGAGAGGCGAGAAGACACCATGGCGATCCCCGAAACCATAGTCTAGATGAAAAGGACGTCATGTAAGGCTATATGGAAGACACAGAACATCGGAAAGGAATACCTTGGAAATTTGTTGACAGAACAGCTTCTAGGTTCTTGGGATCAAGAACGTGGTATGCGCGGGGCCCAACTAACAGGTATTGGAAGAGGTTGTTTCGAGGTTCGTAGCCGTCCGCGATTGAGCAGAGGAACGCTAGCAAATGTTGCTCCGAATCTGAATGCCAAAGCTTTCTGATCCAGTCGATGCCCAAGGGCCATTGGTTCGGGAGCTGGGGTGGAGGCAAACATCCATATTTTAGGCCGAGTGCGAAATCTGTCTATCTTATATCAACATTGACCGGTCTCACATCCAGACTCTTACACACATGGTATTCAAGGTATCTCCGCACAATGGCATATAGGAAAGAGGCGAAGAACAAGGCGGACGTAACAAACGCAGTCGCAGATCTTGGTAGTATATATGATTCGAACTCTGAAGCACGAGCGTGAATATAGGAGATGCTCTGCATTGCGCCAGCTCTTTGCCTTTGTTGGCCGTTGGCAGCGCCCGATGTGAATGTGTATATACCGTAGTATATAGATCAGAAAAAGGACGTTGATGTGGCAGAGCTTCTGCCCTGTATGGCCATGGCCATGACTGAAGAAGCAATCTGGCGCAGTGTCTAGATATGATTAGTACTTCACCTCACGCAGCTGGCTGAACACTAATTTAGCTACAAGTTGTCAGAAGACAGGGGGAGATTGGGGGTCCCTCGTTCCATACGCGCTGCTAAAAATAGCCGACTTTGGCGTACTAGCGTGGGACTTGACGTTCCACAAAATCGCTCGAGTCAAATGCACCTCGGGCATTTCAAAAGTGTGTCAGTACCGTAGCATCAGAGAATGAAGCGCGATCTTGTGTGCACCGTGTCCTCGGTATCTCATTGCTGCAGGGGAAGCAATTGTCTAGCCTTCTATTTTTGTTTCCGTTTGCTGGGAGCCTGGGAGTTTGGAAAGCGCCAAGCCCCAGTTTTTCTTACGTCGCATGTTCACGGTTTTCTTTATTGGATCAATCAATCATCTTGCAGGTTGCAACCATCTTCTACCTGTCTAAATCTTCTAACCTGGCTTTCTGCACATGCCCGCGCGCGAAATCCATGGATTTCATACGTCCTTGTTGAGTGGTTCTCATGCGAACGAGCCGTGCCTAGTTTCTAGTGCTCGGAGAAGGGCACCGAGGTGTGCGCACCCCACGCCCGTTTCACCCTCGCACCAACACTCCGGTCTTCGACTATGCTACGCAGCGCTGCAACCTATAATTGACAGAGTGCTCTCGCTCTGCTAGCTCCCGTGAGCTCGATGCCGTTGAGTATGCTGCCAAGTATGGTCATCTTCGCCCTCCGCAATGGCAGTAATATAGATATACTTTTCCTATCATGATCGCTATTCACATATTTCCCCCTATATATATCTCTCGCATTTTACTGGGGGACCAACTGCCATCTTTTCCACGATGCCACTCCTGCCGCTGAGACAGGCGAACGTCAAGAGAGATGATAATGAGCTCTCGGTAGAGTAAGCCTTGGCCTGCTTCTATGTCACACGCGTGAACCAACCTGCTGACACTCCATTGGCCAGCATCATTGCAGTGCATGGCCTAGATGAGAACCTGACAGAAGCATGGACCGACCCTGTGACAAGAACGCTATGGCTTCGCGACTTACTTCCCGACACGTTGAATGTAGCTCGTGTCTTGACATTCGGGTACAATGCAGATTCCAAGTCATTTTATGGCCACAGGTCCGCGGACCGGATTCAACAGCACGCCCAAACTCTTGTGGCTGACTTGCAAGCCGATCGAGCATTGGAGAATTGTCTACAACGTCCTATCATCTTCATCTGCCATGGTCTGGGGGGCATCCTTGTAAAGAAGGCGCTTGCGTATTCGTCTACGAGGACATCACAGCATATAGAACATCTGTACTCTGTCTTCGCATCTACATATGCAGTCTTGTTCTTCGGCACACCTCATCAAGGCACGGATAAAGAAAGCTGGCTGGCAATCGCTCACGCTGAGAGTCCTCGACCGCGCTTCGACACTCAACTCCTAATGGCAACCGAAAAAGGCTCAGAGACCCTACAATCCATCACGGAACAATTCGCACCCCTTATGAAACAATTCCATATCTTCTTTTTCTGGGAAGAGCTTGAAAGTGGTGAGGGAAATCGAAGGGGCTACATAGTTGAAGAGTCGTCGGCAGCTCCACTGATAGACAACACGGAACGATCTGGCATTCATGCAAGCCATTGTGAGATGATTCGCTTCTCGGACAGGAATATGTCAAGCTATAGGACGGTGGTCGAAGCACTAGTGCGATATTGCCGCAAGGCGCCTTCCATTATCTCTCGTCGATGGAAAAAAGCAATAGAAATGCTTGCTCGTACTCGAACGGATGAAGCGTTTGAACTCGCCGGTGTTGCATTCGATATTCATAATGACAACCAGCTCTTTCAGTATCAACAAAAGCTGTCAGCGAGACCGCGCAACAAACATTTTCACATCCCTCAGGCGGTGAGTAGCATCTTCACGGGACGGGAAGATGTCTCTCGAACGATTCAAGATTCCTTATTTGCACAAGAGAGCACCCAATCCTTTAGGCAGCAGCGAAGGTTCATCATACATGGCATAGGTGGCTCGGGCAAATCGCAATTCTGCTCCAAGTTTGCACAAGACCATCGCGAGAGGTTAGTACGGACCGCCTGATCACCCTCCCTGCTCGGTACATACCAAAACTAACATTTCCTGGGCCAGGTTCTGGGGCGTCTTCTGGATCGACGCGACGTCCATGGAAACAGCCAGGCAATCTTTTGCGAAGATTGGTAAACAAGGCGGAATGGAGGCTACTCTCGATGCTGGGAAGTACTGGTTGTCCAATTGCGAGGAACCTTGGCTCTTGATCATCAACAACGCCGACGATCCCAGCCTTGATCTCCTGAGTCTGTTTCCGGAGGGTGAGAGAGGGAATATTCTGGTGACCACTAGAAATCCTAACCTCACCGTCCATGGCACCAATGGTGCCATGGAACTCAAAGGTCTGAAACCAAGAGATGCTTCCCTTTTGTTGTTGAAGGCGGCTGTCATCCCTAAACCGTGGGACAACGCCATCGAAGATGTGGCGAACAAAGTTGCCGATGCTTTGGGGTACCTTGCATTGGCTCTCGTTCAGGCCGGCGCCGTCATTCTTCAGGGAATGTGCAACCTGCAAGACTATCTGAAATTCTACGATCAATTCCGGACCAGCGTCAGTGAACGGCGGTCTTCCGGAGCCTCGTTGAACGCTGACCAGGTCACGATCTATGCTACTTGGGAACATTCTCTATCCTCATTAGAGCAGCGAGCCACCGAGGCTGGTGAAGACGCCGCACAACTACTTAGCACCGTCGCTTTCTTCCACTTCGAGCACATCAGAGTCGACATCTTTACAAGAGCTTTGGAGAACCGATCGGGATCCAACAAAGACGTCACTAGACCGTCATTCCTAATGCGAATCACTGGCGGAATATTCGCTCGACTCCAGCCTCCGCTTGTATTACCGAGATTTCTCAGACAGAACTCATGGGAACGGGACCCACACCGCATAAGACGCGCACTCAGCGAGCTCCGCTCATTCTCTCTGATTAGTTACGATGGAAAAGACGATAGCTTTTCTCTGCATCCTGTGGTTCATTCCTGGGCTCGGGACCGGCTCGAGGCTGGTGCAAGAATTGTCTGGGCACAAGTTGCCGCTAATGTGTTAGCCGATTCTATCTTACTTCCACCGGGCGACGCTGGTGAGGCCCATGAGGAATTTAGGAGAGACATACTTGCACATTTGGACTACTGCATCCGCGCAAGATCAATTGAGGTCCTAGACTATGATGCCTGGTTTGGGGGCATTAAGCTTCCATTTGCTCTCGTTGTGCATCACTCCTGGCTACATGTGTTTCGTCAGCAAGTTGTAACCGCAGCAAAATGCGGATACGTCTATCTTGAACGCGGTCGCTTCAACGAAGCGGTAGCGCTATTATCCAAAGCCAAAGACGCTTTGATTCAAAGCAGGGGACATGATAATTCCCTCACCATGGCCGCAATGCTAGCTTTGGCCAAGGCAAACTGGGGTCTCGGACGTTTAGAGGAGAGCTTAGCGTTACAGACGGCAGTAGTTGATGCTCGCACCAATATCCTTGGCCAAAAGAACGCAGAAACATTGTCAGCCATGAATGAGCTTGGCCGATCATACTGGCTAAATGGGCAGTATCATGAGGCGTTGGAACTCCAGACTGCTACACTGAGACTTATAGAACCAGCACTAGGCCCCACCCACGACAGCACGCTCACGGCTATGGACAATATTGGGGTTACTTATGGATCTTGGCAAAGATACGCGGAGAGTAGAGATATGCATCGCCGCGTTCTCACTGTAAGGACAGAAACACTTGGTTGCACTCATCTGCACACTCTTGAAACCATGAACAACCTCGCCATGGCATTAATGGACCTTGGCCAACTCGAGAAAGCCGAAGAGCTTATGGATGAAGTCTACAAGCACCGCAAGAGAAAACTCGGCAAAGAGCATCCCTACGCTTTATGGGCATTGTGCAATCTCGCTAAGGTGAAGAGCAAGTTGAAACTCCTCACGGAGGCCGAGAACATGCTGATTGGCGGCATCGCGGCTGCAAAGCGTAGCTTAGGCGAGGATCACCTTGGAGTCTTGATGGGCGAAGGTGAGCTCGCGCGCGTGTATGCCCGTCAAGGTCGACTCGACAAATCACTACATCTCTCTGAACGCCTGATTCAGCGTTTGGAGGAATCGCGCGGTCCAGAACACCCGGACACTGTTTACGCGTTGTTCAATTTGGCTCTGCTCTATGAGATACGCAGTGAGATTGACAAAGCAATTGAAACTTCTGCATTAGCTGGTGAAAGGAGTGAAGTCAGATTGACGAAGCGACATCCCATGGCTCAAGCTATTCGCGCTCAGCTGAAGAGGTTGGAGATGCAAAACCACGACGATGATAACAGGACCATCGTTGCCTGCGTCAAAGCTCAGGATGAAGGGGCAGTGTTTCCAGGCCGACACACTGTGGAAGACACGTGGAGATGCAAAAACGATACAGTGTTCAGACATTTGCAGTCGTATAAAACATTTTGAACTTAGATAGAGTACTGCTCTAGTTCGAAAATCGGACATGTGGGAGTTAAACTGGGTAGGATGGCACGTAGATCAGGTATGCTCATGTTAGTATTGAATTTTGGTTTACGTATAAGAAGAACGCGCCCACGAAAACGTCCCTATCTCGACTAGCTTCACCCACGTTTGGAGTGCGAGCAACAGGATATGGCTTGTGGCGTAAATGGTTTACCCGCTGTGGCTGTCAGATATATTTATCATTGGCTTGGAACGATTTCCGAAAAAAGGAAGATGCAGACAGGACTATTCTCGACCAAGACGAAGTTGCAGAGCACAGCCCACGAGATCCAGAAAGCTGCGGTCTTACAATTATCGTGGGCGCTTAAGTCCAAGAGCGGTGGGAGTATGCCCCGTTGTTGCATCTGCAGACACAGCCCCCTCTTCATCCTGCTACCCTCGCATCGGTCACCTTTCTCGCTCTCATATCCCACACCTCTCACATATATATAATGATAGCCTCACGTGGAAGCGTCTTTGCGAGTTCCCACCCTCAAACCAGTACTCATCCCTCAAAATCCAGCCATGGCCAATTCGAAACCCCAGCAGTGGTTCGGCATCAAAGAGCTATACTCTCCAGGGCCCAACGCCGAAATGGACATCGTGGCCGTCCACGGCCTCAACGGCGACGCCTTCACGACATGGACGTCTGACAAAGGCAACATCTGCTGGCTCAACCATCAAGACCTTTTGCCCAAGTATATGCCGAATGCCCGGATCCTGACCTGGGGTTACAATGCCAATGTGACATCGCTGAAGGGGAGAAGCACGTCTTCGGATCGGGTGCTGCAGCATGCGCAGACGCTTGTGGCCGATTTGCAGGCTGACAGAGCAGTACGTTGCTTCTCTTTCCAATGTAAAGCAGTCGTCGAGGAAGAGAGGCCAGACTGACGGCATCCTAGCTCGAAGGCGCGGAATCGCGCCCCATCATCTTCCTCTGCCACTCCCTCGGCGGCATCGTCGTCAAAAGGGCCCTCGCCTACTCCACCTCGCGCACCGCCTCCAAGATTGCCCACCTGCACTCCATCTACACCTGCACCTACGGCCTCGTCTTCTTCGGCACCCCGCACCATGGCGCCCGCCACGCGCACCTCGCCCACAGCCTCCAAAAGCTCGCCGCCGCCTCCCTGCCCCGCAAAGCCCTCGAGACCGACGCGGCCCTGCTGCGCGCCCTCGAACGCGACTCGGAGGTGCTGCAGGACATCAGCGACCACTTCGCCCCGCTCCTGCCGCGCTTCTGCGTCTTCTTCCTCTGGGAGCAGGAGCGCTCCGATCTCAAATACACGCGCGACTACGTCGTCGACGAGAGCAGCGCCGCGCCCATCGTAGGCGGCACGGAGCGGGCGGGCATCGCGGCCGACCATGGGGGCATGTGCAAGTTTGCCAGCAAGGACGCGCCGGGGTTCCGGACCGTGGTGGCGGCGTTGCGGCGGTATGGGAGTGAGGCGCCGGCGGTCGTGAGGGAAAGGAATAGAGCCGCGGCGCGGGAATTGGGGGTCAAGGGGTGGTGCGAGGCGAGGGAGTTGGTGAGAGGGGTTGCGGGTGGGGAGGATCTACCTCGGATTACTGGTGGTGGTGGTGGTGGCGGTGCTGGATTCGAGAAAGAGAATGTTAGGCACGAGGTAGGGGCGTTGGGAGAGGGGATTGGGGATGTAGTTTGACTGTTCCAGATCCTTCCATGCATATTCCTTTCGTCTGATGTCTGCCATTCGCCATACAAGTTTGCCGTAGTAATCCTTTCATATTAGCCACGTGATCTTCATACCCATGGACCCCCCCCCCCCACAGACAGACAGATAGAACAATCCTACCTACTTCCCATCATTCACCACTGCACTGCACTGCACTGCGCCTGTTGAAATAAATATGATATGACGTGGGCGCTTTGCTTCAGGACTTGCAACATGTTCATGTTCATGTTTAAGTATGTTCAGTCAATACCCACCTTATCTATCTATATCCCCATGGACGACGGACGATGCTTACCTTAGTCAATACCTATCAATACCTACCCATCTATCTCCCAATCTCCCAATCCCCATCTCCCCATAGACGACGGTGCAACAAGTAGTGAGCGCCCTAGAATCAAAGCAAAGGGGGGGGGGGGGGCCGAATACAAACTAACTTACTAACTAAATAACTAACTAACTAGTATGTACCTTAGTACTGAAGTGAATGTTCCGTTCCAGACCCGACAGACAGGAGAGGGCCCAAAAACGAAACGAAACGAAACCAACCGATCGATCGATCGATCTCTCTCTCCACAAATGCAATGTTCTTAATTAATTAAGAGTAGAGTCCAACCAACGCACCGATCGATCTCTCCACAAATGTTCTCAATTAATTAAGCAGTGCCAACCAACAAACAACGTTGGATTGGGTTGGGTTGGGCGTATATATGAGGCCCGCCCAGCCCGTTTTCTGCTCGTTGCATGCTCGTTGCATCAATGCATGCAGAAAGAATGCACTATGCGCAATCAGTTGATAGATAGATAGATAGATAGATCGGAGGAGAAGAAGACCCCCCCGAATTGATTTGTGCGCTAGGACGGACGGACGGACGGACGGACGGACGCGGGTTGTGGGTGGCATTGGTGTGTCCTGCGCCTTGGTGAATTCCAATAAGATGTAAGGTAATCAGCGTTCAAAAGTAAGATTACCATAGCTATAAAAAACACATAAGGATACAATATCGGTTGTTCGATTCGTGTGTATATGTATGTACATTTGCACGTTTTCTTCAACTGTGAAGGGAAGGACGCTATATATCAACAACTAGATCAACGAGGGTATATCTCAAGGAACTTCTATTCCGATACTGTATATCAACGCAAATACCACCCATGAGACTAGCTTTCAAGCAAGATCCGCGGCCCTCTTATCGTCCAAAACTCTATCCTCTTTCGTGATGCTTCCGGCGCTCGAGTCGCCGCTGTCGTGCTCCTTGCCCTCAATGACGTTGCCCTCACGGCCAAGCATTTGATGCTCGATGTTGACCTGGTTATTGTATATTAGCAGTCTGTGCAGATCTTTTGCGCAACTGAAGCGGAGATATACCTTGGGTCCTTTGAACCATTTGTGCGCACTCACGAACCACCAAATGATGATCATTGTCATCGGACCTCCGTAGACAAGAACGGTCCAATTCATACCCGACGCACTAGAGGATTGTCAGCCGCCAAGAGCGCAGGATATGAAGCTGCAAACACTCACGCCAGATCAGAGCCAGTCAAGCTCGGCAGCATGAGGATCGGTACCATAAGAGCCACAAACGCACAAGCCGCACTGCCAATGTACATGCTGAAGGGGCCCAGATTCCATGGTCCAGCCCTGAATCTATTGCCGACGAAGAACACACGGATGAAGATCGGTATCGTGAACGCGACGAAGGCCGCGACAGCAGCGATGGAGAAGAGAGCGCCAGCTGCGAGATTGCCGCCGAAAACAAGGAGGGTCATGAGTATGCCGAGTGTAGTATTGAACCAAACTGCGTTGACAGGAGTGTGGGTGTGTTTGTTGACGCGCTTTATCCACCAAGAACCGGGAAAGCAGTCATCGCGGGCGTAAGCGAAGGTGACTCTGGAAGCAGCAACCTATGTCGATTATCAGGCGTCTCCATATAGACTACGATGACTTTTTTACATACCATGCAGCCTTGACCCATGGAGAACGCAGCAATGATGGTCAAGGACGCCGCGGCAAGAGCCACTTTTTGAGGCAAAACCTGAAGGAGGTACGACACCCATGGCTGACCCAACGGTGATGTAAGGACACTAGGAATATCGATGACTGTATAGGCAACCACCAATTGCAGGAACCAGCCGAAGAGTCCTCCGATACCGCTCGTCATAACGATCGCTCTTGGTGCCGCAACGTTCGCATTGGCGCATTCCTCACTCAAATGAAATGGTGCATCGTAGCCACTGCCAAAGAAGTTAGCGTTGTTGCAATTAAACTAATTCTCGCGGTTGAAAATCACCTCATGGTCCAGATAACAGCAACGAATGTCATGAGGATTGAAACACCTTTTGGGAAGTCTGTCCCGTCGTAAAAGTCATTCCACACAACGCTCGCAGGAGTAAAGCGAGGAAGGCCCTGTGACTCTCGGTTGGTTGCAGCCGGGATGAGGATAAGAACAATGCACAGCGCAATGATGTTGAATGTCGATCCAACAGAATTGAAATTGGCGATCCACTTCGTAGGCATGCTGCTGATACATCCATGTATGAGCAAGATCAAAACCGTGAGCAGCCAGACGTGCCAATTTTGAGGAACGTAACTTGGGTTGGAGATGGACGCGCAGGCAAGGATCATTTCCGCCAGAGGGTAGTCGACCGAGGGTGCGCCGGTGACTTGTCCTAACCAATTCGACCAGCCGGTCAGCCCTGTATATCATCGTCAGCGCTCATGCAGGCATACTAGGTCTTGCCATACATACAGGCTGCAAGTGGTCCATATCCCGGGGGCGCTAGAACCGCGGCAGCATAGTATAGTCCTCCACTTGTAGGCATCGAAGAGCACAGCTCAGCCATGCTCATGGCGACGCATTGGATGAAGGCCATAGCGATGAGCCATCCCCAGACCATACCTGGTGTACCTGCGTATCCCATGCCCTGTCGCATAAATCAGCCCCATGTCCCATTGCCGTATCTCCAGTCTTTCTCACATAGTATAGAGTACTGGCGAAACTGGGCAGCAAGCCCAGCACAGCGAAGCTGACACAGAACGTGGTCCATAAGCTGAACTCTCTCTTAAATTCCGGCTTGTAGCCCAACGCTGCAAGGACTTCTTCATCGGCGGTCAATTCGCGTTCGCTGTAGATGGGGACTTCGCCAGCGCTCAGGACGGAGGTGACCGGCTCCTCTGCGACACTCTTCTTGCGGCCTGACATGCTCTGACTTCGGACAGCGAAGTTCTCAGTCATCTTGACGATTGTTCGACGTATAGGCTATGGTCACTCGTGGTAGGTAAAGGGGGACGGGGGGAAAGAAGGTGAAGGAGCGACGGGTCTCATTTGGCAGGGGAGCGCCGAGATAGAAGTAGTCGTCAAAGATTTGTATCTCTCCGAGAAGCCGCCAACGGCTCTGTCTGGATTGGAAGGTTCAGGCGTGCATCAACTGATAACGTCCGTTTCTCGCGTGGGGCTCGCCGCCCAGTTCAAAAGGCTGGGCTTACGCTTACGGTAGCCCGAGTCCATCTTATCTCTTTTCCCCTCTTTCTCGTATTTGGGAACTTCCGATTGGTAGAGAATTGGCCCTGATTGAGACGGCGTGATGGATGATGTAGCTCATCGTCTTTTAAAAGCCCAGATGATGCGGCGGCGGCCATCTCTCGCGACTCTCGCCAGTTGTTGCGTATCAATAAAAATTATCAAATCAGAGGAGAGTTGGCGGCTTCTGTCAAGGGGAACTGGCTTTTGTCGCTCGGCTACGTATCTAGAGCCTGGCTCGGAAGCACTTTCCCAAACCGGTAAGGCTGCACGTGATCCAGCTCGTCTTGCTACCTGTCCTCTTACCTACGAGTAGTACGTACCTCTTCATGCTCCGCGAACACTTCCTGTATAGCTAAATAGGGAGTGAATTGCTCTGGGCTTTGGTTTGTCCTGCAGTATAACTGAAACACACACACACACTCACACACACACACACACACTCACTTCCTTTAAATATGGTTTGTTACAAATCGCTCGTCAAAGACAAAGGCAATCACGGTTATGCTTAGATGCGTGGCGCTTGTCATAGAGGCTGAGTCAGGGTCGCTGGCCAACTGCAATGGAAAATATTCAGGTCGATGCTTGTAAGATTCGTGCTTTTCAGACGAGTTTGCGGAGAGACTGTGCCAAATTTCATGAAAATTTGTCTTGAACATAATGGAGGCTGACGAGGAGGGTACGTATTCGTTTCAATGTTCGTTTCAGCCGGCTCTACACCAGAAGGACTATCAGCTTGAGGCTGAATCTCCTCGCGTCTGTCCAATGGCATTGGCTTCTTATTATATCATGCTGTCCCGAGGAACGCTTGACTCTTTTTCCGCAAAATTGACTGGCTCAGAAGCTGGATGCAGGGAACTTTTGCCTGCCTCGAACGCTTTATCCTCATTACTACGTCGCAGATCTCATTAGGTACCTAGACTCTTCCTTTCGATCGATTTTTTTTTAGTTCAGGATGCAGAAACAAGCGCCCACGCCGAGCACTGCTGTCCTGCATGGGCCAAGGCTTCCTGAACTCTCATTCTTTCTCTCTGACATCGCACAATAAAGACCTTGCGTATTTTCTCCTTGGGCTACTTTGAATCTTTTCCAAGGGGCTCTGCAACTCCACGATGAGGGAATTTCTCTCGTTCTACGCCGCGCTTGCTAGTCACTACTTCTTGGTAGCGCATGCCCCTTTTCTATCAGGACCTTTAATTAGCCAGCCTCCTCTAACAAAACCCCTAGAGCCTCGTCAGGCTCCTGGTGTAATTGCAGCCTCTGAATTCCTTCGCCGTGGCTATCAAGCTTGTAAGTACTGGATGGAACGCTCGGGCGTAATACTCACAGTTACTTTGTAGCGGTCGTCGTAGGGAACTGGGTTTACATCGATGGAGGTGAATTCTCATTCCTGGGCAATGGAACGCCGCAGTTCCAATACGGTGCGCCTTTTGGAGCGAGATAGATCTATCTAGACTGACAGTCGTTTGCCCAGCATCAACGCTGCTATCTATCGACCTCTCTCAAAATTGGACGAATTCTTCAGTCATAATACAGTCTACTACCAAACCCAACGGCGCCCCCAATCTAAACAGTCCGTCACTCTGGTACCATGAATCGGAAAATCTCATCTATTCCGGTTTCGCAGGCTGGAATTCCTCTTTCGGCAACAAACCCATCCTACCTTCACTGTCGCTCTGGACCTTGCAGCCTGATGGAAGTGGAAGTGGAGCCTGGAACGAAATCATTGCTGCCGATTCTTCTATATGGTCCCATTTGACACGTCCTGGCCAACCGCTCATGGCTTTTGGCTCCGATAGCGCCTGGGTCCTCGGAGGCATCACCTCGGAATGGATTGAGTGGGCTTCCCCTGAAAACCTTATTCCCGGGATGGTTCAGTTCGATATGGTAACACGGTTATTCTCCAATTCTAGTGTTCAATGCTGCAATGCTACTGGCAGTATCTACAAGGGTGCCCTGCAATACGTGCCATCTTTTGGACCAGAAGGCATATACATCGCGATGGGAGGGCAGAATGGAATAGGGAACAACGGCGTGACTGCTGGGCTGATCGACTTCGGGACAGTTTCGGTTTTTGATCCTGCAAAGCAAAAATGGTGGAACCAAACAACCACTGGGAGTCAACCTAGTCCCAGGGTGGAATTTTGTACTGCTGGCATTAGTTCGACAAATGGCACATACGAAATGTTAGACGATCGTTACCCAAGCGCTTCTGTCTGTTCAACGCTGACGGTCTCGTAGCTTTGTTTATGCGGGTTGGGGCACCCATCTTGGTCCAGCAGCTATTCAATATGACACAATTAACATTCTTACACTACCGGCGTTCCACTGGATCAGCGCTCCTTACAACCCTGAGAACCCTCGACACGCTCTTTCTTGCAACGCTGTTGGGGGAAGCCAGATCCTTACTATAGGAGGTGTTGACTCAAATTCGCAGGTAGCCACGGGCTTCATTAAAGACATTGTCGAAAGCACCTTCTACAGCCGAGACCCATTTGCGCAGGGCTTGGCAATATTCGATATGACGACTATGGCTTTCTCAGACCAATACACTGCTCAGGCCCCACCGTACGAGCAGTCCGAGGTGGTGAAGCAGTTTTACTCGCAATCTGAGGGGTGAGTAGTAATACAGGTACTTCTCCACGCATTTAGCAACTGAACGCAGATCAGAGCATACGCAAATCGTCTCACACCTCAAGTTTCGGCGCTTTTGCAAGTTACACATTTTACGAACAGCGGTCCGTTTCTCTCCTTATATTGTGGACTAAGATTGAAGGGGGTTGCTGACATTTGATTCAGCGTCCCTCAATAGTTCCTCTAATTCGTCCAACCCTTTTAGCAACCATACCAACCCTCCCTCACCCAACCATTCCCTGTCCAGCGCGCCCAAGACAGGGACAATAGCAGGCGCTGCTGTTGGTGGCTCCGTAGCTGTAGTTGCCATTGTTGTCGGGCTCGGCTACCTATTCACAAGGCATAGAGCTTCGCAAAACCTCGAATCTACTGGAACAACATCGACGAACAGGTACAACGAGATTGCATCAGTCAACTTCAAAGAACATGGTTTGCAGGAGATGGACGGAGCTGAGCCGCCGGTGGAGCTGCAAGAGCGAGGTTTCCAGGAGCTGCAGGAGCAGGGCATCCAGGAGTTGGAGCACCCAGTACCGGCGGCGGAACTTCATGGGAACCAAAACTAACCCCGGCATGAAATTTGGACCTGAATATATCGACGGTGGCGAACACACTCCCAACGTCTCGGCTAGTGATTTGAAAACGGATAGAATGCGAACTACTATATGTTATACCATTAAGCGTCTATTGGTTATAGAAAATTACTCTTTGCACGCTTGAAGATTTAACATACTAAAATCCAATTCTGGGACCATGCAGACGACACGGCAGGCTGATACGTCGTCTTGCTGTACGTCATGGCAGGTGCGGTTCTCTTCCTCGAGCATCATAAGGAGACTTAGCTAGCCAAATACACCACGACACTTGAATCAGAGCATTGACAGAACGACGCCGGTGAGGGGCTACGGGCGCTACATGATGACGCTGGACCGCGAGCTGGGCCTACAGGACTTGCTTGAATTGAACAAGCAGATGCTGCAAGGGATACACCAGTTGGTGCTGCTAGCGGCGCTGGGCGGGTTCGAGCCTGTTAGGGTACGATTCCTGGTCGAGCATTATACTGCGTGCTGCAGACATGTTTCCGGAGATCTCTGAGCTGTACATCAAGTATAGCAATCATGAATGCAAGTGGCGTCTCTCTAGCAGCCTTCCTCTCTGGCCGATGTAAGAGTTTTCAAACTTGGCAAGTCATATCCTGTCAAAATCACGGAAACATGCCCGGGCCATCGGAGCGATAAGGGCAACAAAGGTGATCACGATGAAGCACATGCGTTCAAAGCGGTTCTCCAAGTCTTCTCCCACATAAAGCGTCGCGCGTGTCAATACTCGGCCACTCCTATGGTTAGTAAATATTTCTGATAGGATGAAATCGCCCTCGTCGGAAACTTCCACAGCAATAGCGACCGCCTGCAGCCCCGCCAGACCATTCAAATGGACGCATTGTGATATCATAGAGCCCTAACAAGCTAGTCCAGATTAAGCAATCCTACGCCGATCTCCCCAACCTCCAACCTTTGAGCTTCAGCCTGGTCAACGTAATCCACATCCTTGCCTGCTGTACACCATATAACAGCGATGGTAGAGGCACTTGGAATCGCGTCCGGTATAGCTGGACTAGTCAGCTTGACCATTGAAGTATTCGGTATCAGCTACAAGTATATACATGGTGTTCGCGATGCGTCGTCTTCTGCGCGCCGGTTCCTAGGTGAGCTGGAGAACTTGAAGGTCGTCCTCCCTCAAATTGAAAAGATGACCAAGGAAGCGAAGAAAGAAGGCTTATTCGGAGATGATGGCTCGTGCCTCCTATCAATGAAGGACAGTAATGAGCATTGTGATATGCTTCGGGAGGTCCGTGACAGACTGATACAGCGACAATCGGACTCTTCAATCCGGAGCAAACTGAAGGCTCTAACATGGCCTTTCTCAGAGAAGGAGACACTTGCTTTGGCCGAGTCCATTCACCGGTATCTCGGGATATACAGTGCTGCTCTAGCAGCGGATGGAAGGTATGCCAACTATGCTACGCAAATTGAGCGACTGTTGCTTAAGTCGTGCTTCCAGGACTTTGGGAATGCTTACCTTGAGCGAGATCAAAGATTCTAAGACCTCTCGGGAACGTGAGTGAGCCCTGCGAGGTAACCTAGTCCATTGACTCATTCAAAACTGTTGCAGGTGTAGAGATGGAAGCAGTCTTGGAGTGGCTGTCTCCCTTGAACATGTACCAGAAGCAACAAGATGTCTTCTCTAGAAGATAAACGAGTACGGGCTCCTGGTTGTTGAGGGACCCTGTGTTTCAGGCCTGGGAGAATAGCGAAAGCTCTCATCGAACGCTGTGGTGCCCCGGCGACCGTATGTAAAGTCTTGTGTATATGGAGAGCCAATTGCTAACTGACTACCAAGCGGGGACCGGCAAAACCGTCATGACGTAGGTGTTGGCCCTTCAAGCGTCTCCCGATTCAATAGCTCATGAAGCCACAGGTCCCTTGTTGTAGATTATCTGGTGAAGACCTACGCCAGCGAAGACATCCGAGTTGCGTACATTTATTGTGATTACAAAGACCAGGTCGCACAAACCGCATCGAACCTTATTGCCTGTCTGACAAGGCAAATCATAGGACGTCCAATTGCATTACCGCAACAATTAGAGGAATTGTATAAAGAGCTCAAATATCAGAAAAGAAAGCCCAGCTTGGAAGAGCTAACGAGGCTGCTAGAAGGTCTTTGCGATGGTCGCAAACAAATTTATCTACTTCTCGATGCTCTTGACGAGTGTGAAGCAATCAAGGAGAGGAAAATATTGCTGCCTCTGCTTGAAGTCTTGCCGCATGGGTCCACAAGGATTTTCGTGACCAGTCGTCCAAACAATGAGGATATCTTCCAGTATTTTGGCAAAGCACCTAGGATTGCAATATCAGCATCTGAGTCGGATCTACGACAATGTATCTTGGAAAGGATCGATGAAAGAAAAGAGATTGTCAACAGGTTGACACCCGAATTAAGGGAGAAGATCGCGAATACCATCTCGGCTGGGGCGTCCGGCATGTATGACACCCTCTTTGTTTCTCTACCAGGCACTTATTGACCCTGTCCTCTTACCAAGGTTTCTGCTCGCCGCCCTCCAGATCGACCGAATCTTTGCCACTAGGACAGTGAAGGGAATCAAGTCCGCTCTTACATCGATGCCGGGGGAGCTAGATGAAATATATCGACAGACCCTGGAGAGAATCAAGAATCAAGCTGGTGACGACGGAGTATTGGGTATGAGGATCCTTAGCTGGATAACACATGCCAGGAGACCACTCTCAGTCCATGAATTACGACATGGTCTTGCCGTCGAATTCAACAACGACGATGATGACGACAATGAGGGAACGCCAGAGCAACTAGATGAAGACAATCTTCTCTCGCCAGGAAGCTTGGTCGATGTCTGCGCCGGTCTTGTCATCATTGATTCGACCAGTCAGATTATTCGCCTGGTACATTATACAACGCAAGAATTCTTTGACAAGTCACGTTTACATCTTTTCAAAGATGCCGAAATTGACATATCAAGAGCTTGTCTCACCTACATCTCTTACAGTATTTCCAGTGGATTTCGAACGTCTCAAGTCGCGCGGAATGCGTTCCAATCATACCCCTTTCTACACTACGCATTTGTCCACTGGTGTTTGCATGTAAGGAGCGGTCTACGGGTCGAAAACCCAGACCTAACATTGTTGAAGGCCGTGGCGAATTTCAAAACTTCGGCCCGCTTTATTGGCTCATTGAAATATTTTCAACGTTTCATGGTCGGACTCAAAATTCCTTCTCAGCTACTCGTTGACATTATTAGAATTAATAGAGCAAATTTGAGGAGTTTCGGAGAAGGTGGGCCGGCCATCCATAGCTGAACTATATAAATTGAAAGGATCTCGCAGAGAATTTGATAGAAACTGGGCAGATTATCACTAGCGGAGTTTTGGCAGTCCTGCCTGCTGCAATAAAGTATGATAACTCAATTTTAGTCAGTTCCTTGCTCGAGAAACGTGTCAATATCAACACCAGAGATTCAAATGGACAAACGGCTTACCATGTTGCGGTCCCCCAAAATAGCCTAGAAATTCATAAATTACTACTGGATGGAGGTACTAATGCTTCGGCCAAACACAAGAGAGGTGGAACTGCTCGGAACATCCTTGAGGACAGAAGGTCATTCTATACTTATCTCGCGAGATTCGGAAGTAGTCACAGCAGCTAATACAAAGGCTGCTTCAATCGGAACAACTCCCTTCCTCTCCTGCTACAAATGACGTTTAAGAAAAGGGACCGCTGTCTACATGCAAAAGACCTATCTTGCTTGATCTTTTGAGAATATTGACGCACCTTAGAGTATACGTTCCTGCAAGACCGGGCTACGCTATGGGCTTTCTGTTGAGTAATGAAAGAATTCACTGGTCTCATATGCATGTAAAACTGCTTATCTTATTATGTTCTATGGAGGAGTGTATGCAGGCTAGATATACTATGTGAGGTCTATAACAAAACGACGCTAACATCTTGATCCACATATGCTAGGTGAAGCGGAGAAGGTGGAAGGAGAACACGGAGTATTTTATATCAAACATGCTATCGGAGGTTTCATTCTAGAAGGAGTTGCAAATTGGATTGTCCTCAATCTGAGTGAGAATTGTTACGAATCAACACATTTGAAAAACACGATTCGACCCGGATATGACCTTCACGACGACGACGACGGGTAAGAGACTGGTGATCTTTCTTTGCAATTTCACGATACAGGTGCGATCCTTTTCATTTGAGTGAGACTCTGCAATCAACAAGCTAGGTAAAGTCCAGCAAACAGGTAACGAGCGTTATATGTATTAATGAGATTTTCAAACCGTCTTGGTTCAGTCTAAAACACGCGACACATTCACCGCCAAAAATCCTCAAAAATCCCCACCTACCGTCTTTCCTTTCCCCTTCCTTCTTACCTTTTCCCTTTATCATCTCTCTCAACCCAAATCTAACTCCCCCACCCCCACTACAGCCTCCCATTCCGCTCATCATACGCCCTCCGAAACGCCCTCTTCTTCTCCTCCACATCCGCATACCGCCTCGCG
Source organism: Alectoria sarmentosa (assembly GCA_009733775.1). NCBI lineage: Eukaryota > Fungi > Ascomycota > Lecanoromycetes > Lecanorales > Parmeliaceae > Alectoria > Alectoria sarmentosa. The sequence continues at coordinate 25,528 of WOGZ01000402.1, forward strand.
CTCCTCTCCTTTTCAAACCCCACCTGCTTTTCGTACGCCCGGCGGTCCTCGTGGCGCCACCGCTCCCGGTGCGCGTTCTGGAACCGGTACGGGATGTAGCCGCCCTCCTGGGCGTCCCAGTCGTAGCGGGTCGTGGTGGCGGGGAAGAACACTTCGTGGGAGGGGGCGCAGCCCATTGTTTTTGGTGTTTGTTTGGTGTTTGTTTGGTGTTGTTTGTTGGTGGTTTGGGGAGGAGAAGGAGTGAAGGGGGAACAGGGAGGATGGGATGGGGGAAAGGGAGGGTGTGTGTGTGTGGGTGGGTGAGTGAGTGAGTGAGTATGTGAGTATGGGCGAGTGAGTGTGTAAAGGGATTTACAAAGCTGTGAACCGAGAGGAAGAGGTCATTGGGAAGAGCATAACTTAGGAGATCATATATCTTCTACCCCAGGCGCATGAGAATAAATCGAGTCTCTTTCGCACAAAGAAGCTGCTAGGGTGGCTCCTCACCGTGAAGCCCCTTCTTCTTCTTCTTCTTCGAATGCTTTGTCTGAACAATGCCCATCATCAAATCTCAGATTCGAATGCTTTGTCCGTCTGAACAAAACCCATCATCAAAATCTCAAATCTCCCAACAACAACAACAACAACAACAACAAGACCATTGTTCCCCCCCCTCTCCCTCCCCCTCCCCCTCTCCTCACAAACCCGAATTAATTATTTCTCGAGAAACAAAGGTTGTTTTCTTTTTCTCTGTTCGAGTGAGATTGTGATCCGTCATCGCTATACAAGTTTATCCAAAGCGAATAAGGTAGAAGAATAGAACAGACTATTGGTTGCAGTATAAGAAGTGTGGACTCAACAACAACAACAACAACAACAGCAGCAGCCGCGAGGATAGTTAGCAGGAGTTTTATTTTTCAGAAAGAAGAAGAAGAAGAAGAAGAAGAAAAATTGTAGAGACAGAAGGAAGGAAGATAAGCAGAGACCGTAGAGGTTGTTTCGAAAAGGTAGGATGAGAGATATCACACACATCACGATCCCCCCTTTTACCATGTTCAACACCCACAAAAAACCAACCACTTATACCCCCTCCGCTCCACTTCTGCCGTCGCGAAAACCACAGCAACCCCCCCCCTCCCCCCGCTTTTACGGTAAAAAAAAAAAAAACCTCCCCGCACAAAAAACCCACACATTCCCAAAATCCATCTCCAACCTCCCAACTCTCAACCCAAACCCAGCATCCTCAGGGAAAAAAACCCCCCTTCCCCTTCAATCCCTTCATTCCCTCCGTTCCTACAATTTCAGATAATAATATCAACTAAAACCACCCGACCCGACCCTTCTTATCAAACCATACCATCAACCACACCATCTAACCACACCATCAAACCACAATAACAATCAATCCCCATCGCCATTCACACAAAGGACCATAATCAAGGGGGTAAGGAGTCACATCAGCCATAATGGTCGTTTTAGTCTACCACCGTCGCACCTGGAGTGTATGTACAGCATAGTATAGCATAGCATAGTATAGGGAATTTTGAAGATGCATATTCAGGAATATATATATAAATACGCCCTGGTGTGTGCCTTCTGTGTATGGGATTTCGCTATTTCTTTAACATATAACAACAAAGAGGGCAGGCAGAGAGCGCTTTAACATTGCGATAATCACAAAGAAGAAGAAGAAGAAGAAGAAAACGAAGAAGAAGAAGAAGAAGAAGAAGAAGAAGAAGAAGAAGAAGAAGAAGAAGA
>WOGZ01000403.1:0-27124 GCA_009733775.1 Alectoria sarmentosa
AATAATATTTTATTATATTTTTTAACGATATAAAACGTTTTAAATAATTAATAATTAAGAAATTTATTTCGATTATAAATAATATGTTTAATAATATAAAAGTTAAAATAATTTAAATTTAAAATGTTTAAATTTATTTTCACGTAATTGTTATAAATTTTCGATATATTAAAAATTTTTAAGTTTCTATTTAAATTTAAAATCGTTGAATTTAGATTTTTTATTATTTTCGTTATTGTTATTATCGCTCTTTTATTTATTTTTTCGTTTATTATTATTATTATTATTAAAAAAGTTATTAATCGATAAATTAATTTTATTATTATCGATTTTATAATTATCGAAATTATAATAATATATATCGCATTTTTTATACAATTTGATAATTTTAATAATATCGATATAATGATTTAATTAATATTTATTTTAATTTATAATTCGAACAAAGATTAAGAAAAAGTGAATAATAAAAATATATACAATTTAAACGTTTTTAAAATAATAAGTGTTTTGAAATCGTTATATAATTTCGTTTAAAATGTGTTTATATAATTTATTCTCATTAAATGAAATACAATTTTGAAAATATTATTTAATATAATCGTTATAAAAAGATTTTAAATTGAAATAAAATTATTAAATAAATAAGTTTTCGTTTAATTTAAGTTGAATAAGAAAGTTTTATAATTTTATTAACGATCTTCGAAATTTATTAATATGTTCGTTAAGATTATCGTTATATTAATTTATTATTAAATTATTAAAGTGTTAAAACGCGCGAATTAAATACTTAAAATCTTAAAAAAAGTAATTTTCTTTTAATTTAATTCACGCGATATAAGCATTAATTATATATTCGATATTAACATAATTATTATTAATTATATAAAGATATAAAACGATATAAACGAGAATATATTTTAATTTATATATTTTGAATTTAACGTTATCGATATTATTATTATTATTATTATTATTATTATTAAATAATAAAATTTGAAATCGATGCTTATTTTTCGATTTAATTTATTTTTATAAATTAAAATTTTTAAAAACGTTTTTTATGATTCGCTTTTAAATTATATAATTTGTTAAATCGATTAATTTAATTTTTTTTTTAAAATATTAATGAGTTTTAACGTTAAAAATTCGAATATAATAATATTAATAAATATAATAATAAAAAGCTTAATATAAAGAAAACGAAGTTGATAATAATTTTGAAATTTAAATATTTTTTAAATAAAATAAAATAAATATAATAAATAAACGTGTTTTAAAGTTTATATTTATTTTATGTTGAAAATTAGTTTCTTGCGTAACGTACGTAAGGTCAGCTTTAAGGTCGATCTTAAAGCCGGCTTTAAGATTAGCTTTAAGACCAGTCGTGTCTTGACATTGTCTTGACGAATAAGCTTAAAAACACGATTCTCTCGTATTTCTTACATACTCAATCAAACTCATATATGATATTCATTATATATCTTTTAACAGATTATGAGCCCGATTTGTGGCGATAAAAGAATAACATTTATTCTCGCACTTTCCATATATGAATATCTTATTAATAATGATCTAAATATCATTATTACATTGCGACAGCCCGTTTTTTTTGGCTCGTAACTTCCGACGAGTTGGGCTGTCGCAATTCAAATACAAAAAATATCGAACCAAGTCCCTTCATTCGGGCATTTCGTTTCATACCATCGGGCCTCAAGTTCCTTCGCACAGGGCATTTCGTCTCATATCATCGGGCCACAAGTCCCTTCGCATAGGGCATTCCGTCTTATATCATCGGACATCCTATCTTTTTTCAAATACAATTACAAAATATCGAATCAAGTCCCTTCACATAGGGCATTCCGTCCCATATCATCGAACATCTCATCCTTTCAAGTCCCTTCACACAGGGCATTCCGTCCCATATCATCGGACATCGTATCCTTCCAAATCCCTTCGCACAGGGCATTCCGTCCCATATCATCGGGCATCCAATCTCATTCGGACATTCCGTTCCATATCATCGGACATCTCATCCTTCCAAGTCCCTGCGTACGGATATTCAATCCCTTCGCATAAAACATCAAATCCCGAATCCAACGAGCTCCCCATGACAAAAAAGGGAAACAAATCCTTATTTTCTATTGAGCTCCTCATAATAAAAAGGGGAAAAAGTCCCAAAATTATCGAGCTCCTCACAAACAAGAGGATCAAGTCTTAAAGGGTTTTTCAAAACAATACGAGAACACGCCCCTGATCAGGGCGTCAAGTCTCAAATTATTATTGGGTTCCTCATATCACAAAGGGGAATAAGTTCTTACATCAGGGCAACTCCCCGTATCATCAAGGGGAACAAATCCTTATTCGAACTGGGCTCCCCATATAAAGGGGATCACGCCCCTGATCAGGGTGTCAAGTCTCAAATTATTATTGAGCTCCTCATACCACAAAGGGGAACAAGTCTTTATATCAGGGCAACTCCCCGTATCATCAAGGGGAACAAGTCCTTATTCGAATTGGGCTCCCCATACAAAGGGGATCACGCCCTTGATCAGGGTGTCAAGTCCCAAATTATTATTGGGCTCCCCATATCACAAAGGGGAACAAGTCCCTACATTAGGGCAGCTTCCCGTATCACAAAGGGGAACAAGTCCCTGCATCAGGGCGACAATTCCCAAATTCCAATTGGGTTCTCGTATCAGAAAGGGAAGCAAGTCCCTACATCAGGGCGACATCTTTTAAATTTCTATTGAGCTTTTCGTATTACAAAGCGGAAAAAAGTCCTTACATTAGGGCATCGTAACGTATCGCTGTAGAGGAACAAGTCCTTACATCAGGGCGGCAATTCTCAAATTCTTTCCGTATCAGAAAGGGAAGCAAGTTTTTACATCAGGGCGACATTTTTCAAATTCTTATTGAGCTTCCCGTATTACAAAGCGGAAAAAAGTTTTTACATTAAGGCATCGTAACGTATCGCTGTAGGGGAGTGTTAAAACAATCGTATATTTTTGACGCTATAAAGGAATGTTGAAAACCAACCTCTTGCGTAACGTATATAAGGTTAATCCTAAGGCCGACCCTAAGGCCGGCCCTAAGGTCAGTCTTAAGGTCAGTCGTGTCTTGACATTGTCTTGACAAATAAGCTTAAAAACACGATTCCCCCGTGTTTCTTACATATTCAATCAAATCCACATATGATATTCATCATATATCTTTTAACATTTTATTTATATAATTAACATAAATTATATATATGTTTACGATCGCAAAAAATGATTTTTTTAATTTTTTATATTAATAATTAACTTTTTAACGTATTAAGACGAAAAATCTAATAATTTATATTAATTTAAGTGAGAAATATTCGTTTTTGATTTAAATAATAAATTTAAATAACGATTAATAAATTTGATATATCATTAATTAATTTTTTTAATAAACTCGAATTTAAATAATAATCGATAAATTTAATTTGTTATTAATTAATTTGTTTTTAATAAATTTTAAAACTAATCATTTTTAAAAGAATTATTCGTTTAAATTTAAGTAAAAAGTTAAATAACGATTAATATAATTTCGATATATTATTAATTAATTATTTTAATAAGTTTTAAAATTAATTGCTTTTAGCGATTAAGATACATTTATTAATTAATTTTTAATCGAATAAATATATCGCACGATAAAAATATGCATTAATTAAATATTATTTCAAAAATTTAAAAATTGTTTTCTTTAATCAACGTGACGTTTTTATTAATTAAAATGTGTAATTTAATTTTTATAATTACGTTATTGATAAAGTTAACGATTTTAATAAAAATTGAAATTCGTTTAAAATTAACGTTTAAACGTGCTTTAAGTCGAGATTTCGAGGTAATATTATTTTGTTAATACGATATTAAATCGAGTGTTTTTTAACGCTTTAAGACATTTGCGATATTTTATAATAATATACTCGCACGAAGTGTTTTTATAAAATAAAAATAAAGTTTTATAATTTAAAGCGATTTATAAATTAATATATGCAAAGTATATCGATAAAATAAATATTAAATTATTAAATGAAACTTGATTAATTAAGTTTATAATTTATTGAAAATGAATAATAAATTATTTGATTAAGATATTATATAAAATATAAAACTTATTAAGTTTACACTCGACGATAGTCGAGTAAAAAAAATGAAACGAATTTAATCATTTTAACAATTTAATCTCGTGAATTAAAAAATTATGAATTTCGATTTTGAATACAATAAATTATATCATCGCTCGTTTAATTATTTTATTAATAAATAATACGAAATATATATATTCTCGTTTAATGTTATTAATAAAAAACTTGCTTTAAAAATCGATATACATTTTTATTACAAATATCGTAATCTTTATACGAGACTTTTTATTATTAATTTTAATTATTTTTATAACATTATATACGTCGTAATCGAAATTTTTTAAAATTGAAAATCGATTTACTTTATAAATATAAAGATGTAAATTCTTTAATTTATATATTTTCAAATAATCAAATCGTTAATACAGTAATTTGAATATTATAAAAATAAAATATTTACGTTTAAATAAAACTTTTATAATAATTGCGATTATTTAATCGTTTAATATAAATACTTTATTGAAATCATAATTCGTTAATTCGTAAAGATTATTTTTTATATAATTAAAAACGACGACATTATTCGTTTTTTTATAAATAATTTATATTATTTAATTATCGAAATATATTAAAAATTCACGTTAATTAAAAACGATAATAAATAATAAATAAATTTTTATATTCGATATATAAAATATATTCTTTAAAACTTATATTTAACGATCGACTCGTATACGATTATCGCTTATACTTCATATAATAATTCGTTTAAATTATCGAATTTCATTATTTTATCGTAATGAATTATATTAACGAATAAGTTTTTTTTAAAATATCATATAACGTGTGACCCTTAAATCGATAATTTATTTAAAAATTTTATAACTTATTTACGATGAATAATTATTTAAACACGTTTTTTATAAAATATGTTTTTTATATTATTATTCTCTTTTTTCGCTATAATAACGACTTTATTTTTTCGTTTAAAAAAGCGAATTATAAACTTGCTTAAAATTTTACGATTATATTTTAATCGTAATAACTCGTTTTTATTCGCCTTTTTTTTTTTTTCTAAAAATTAAAATAATTTAATTTATAATAATTCTTTTTATTATATTTAAAACATTTAACATTTACGAAATAATTATTTTTCGAACGATTTATTTAACCTTGTTTGTTATCACGATTTTTTTTCGTATTAACGATATTTAAACTATTTTTACGTTTAATATCTTATTTTATTATAAAAAAGTATTTTAAAATTAATATTATAATGAAAATATCGATTTAATTTAAAATATGCTTCGTTATATCGTATTCGTTTTTTTAATATATATTTACGATTATCGTTATATAATATATATTCGATAACTTTATATTCGATACGAGATTATAAATTTCGTCGCTTAATTACTTTAAAATTATCGTTATTTTATCGATTAATTTATCGCTATTTTTAATATAATCGAAAAATCGCTATAATATAAATAATAAACGTTTTTTATTATTCATTTTATAAAATCGTTTTAATTCGTTTTATACGTTTTTAAATAAATTTTTATTGTTTATATAACTTTATTACGTTTTTTTCACATTAATTATTAATATAATAATTATTTACTAATTTACAAATATTTAATTATGTTTTTTTTTATTATTATTCGAGCATTTTTTAATTTCTTTTATAATGTTTTATATATTACGTTTTATAAAAAATAGTTTATAAATTTAAATTTAATTATTATAATTATAAGTTTTTAAAATAAATAATTTAATACATAAATGCTTTAATAGCGACTTATTTAACTCATTTAAATCGATTTTCAATATCTGTTTTTTATTTCTTTTAATAAATGTTATAAATTTCTCGTTTGACGAATTCGAATTTTATTTAATAATATAAAAACTTAATAACGTTATTTTGTTATTAACGAATATTATATCTCGTTTTATTAAAATAATAATAATATTTCATTTAGTAGTTATTTAATAAATAAATTAATCGAATTTATAATTTATTGTAAAAATAAATCATTAAACGAAATAATTAATAATCGAATAATTTTAATAATAATAAATTATAATTATGATTATAATAATGATTGTATTTAAATAACATTAAGAGAAAAGTATAAAAACGATTATAATTTAATTTATATAAGACAAAAGGGTTTCGAAGTCGAATTTAAACAATTATCGAATTTCTATAAAATTTATATCGAAGATCGATCAACGAGAGAAATATCACTTTCATGATTATTTGTCGAACTCATATGATTCCCATGAATTCTCCGTATGATCGATATAAGCGAATCTATTACCTAATGGGTGGGTTCAAACAACAAGGGGCCCCGAAATTGGTCCCGAACGTTCACCGAATTCCTATGAATTCCATGGAACCCCGATCTTGCGAGTATTAACCCCCACCACCACGAAACCAACAGTCAACAGCATCTCGGGTATCACGCTCAAGCAGACCTTGATCACCAGCGACGTCGTAAACTTCGAAGAAGAATTGTTCAATTCCAGTATCAGGGACGAGACCCCGTAGACCAGACGGAGCGCCACGAGCGGTAGGGCAACAACGACCCCGAGTAGCAACTGCGAAGAACCATCAGTCCACGCGATCTAAAAGCTCAGATACAAATACGAACCTTTGAACCATCGCGATAGATGGCGGCGCTCGTATCTGTCTGGTATGAAGACAATCGCAGTCCGTAATTTCAGGACTCGGCCTGCGTTTGAAAACTTTGCCATCATGTCAGACGAGGGCTGAGAAGCAGCAGTAAGTAGGCTGTGACGGCGGCCGAAAGGACCTGCAAGGTTTACTACATGCTCCTCTGCGAATTGGAAAAAGTCCACGAAAAAAAATCACGGCATAAGGCACAGTGCTAGCAATCGTTCTCCAGAACTATACAGGCTTCTGATTGGTGGGTTGGAAAGGGGGCGCAGACTTACTAATCAGGGAACGAGAGCGAAAGCGAGACCGACAGCGAAAGCTCACTGTCTGGCCTTGAACATTCCAGAATTGGATCTGGACTCCTTTTCCCCATTGTTTTTTTCTTTTTTCAAGCGGATCTTAAATTCGATGCATGCTGTAACCTAGTGTAAGCAGGGATCCGAGGGCGCGTGGAGGATTGTCGGATTCCCGTGCCCTTGTGGACCTGGATCAAGACATGATTGGGCGTCTTAGGGTAGGTTGTCCCTAGGCGACCTGCAGCTTTGAACTGTTGAACATGACCACACCCGATGTAATGCAGAGAGTAGATTCTTGATGCAATGCTCGGTAGCCTATGGAGGATTCCCTAGGGAATAGCGCGCTTAGGCTTTACGGTATTGCATCTGCAACGAGCGACTAGTGAGAACATCAGGATCATTTGAGACTGCGGGCAGCGAGGACTTTCTTTCTTACAAAGCAATTTTCATTGCCAGATCCCGCTGTTACACTCAGCGACTTTGAGACCGAGTGCTTTTTTGGATAAGTTTACCAAGGTCATAAAGCCAGTCAATGGGTCAGTCGTCGGGTTCGGTTCATGAGGTTCTTGTTTTATGTGGAAAACGCCATAAGCTAGTCCCGTCGGTTGTTGTTCGCGAGAAATGTACTTTAGCCATGTTAAAGCTTCGAGTTTTCCGGCATGGCATGCTCGGCTATGTGGAGTATATGTCAACTAATTATCCCCCCCATCACGTGGGGAATATCTCAAGAAGTGACTGATGTGGGGGTGCATTATGTACATGGAGTGTTTTGATCAGGCTGATTTCTTCGGACCCGCAGATTCCGACGAAAGGTCTTGAACAGCTGCTCGAAAGCTGCCAGTCGGTTGAAGATTGAGCTTCTTCTGATGTGGAGCAACGTCGGACCCAGCCTTTGTGAGAGCATTGCTGTAAAGTTCTTGCATGTATGAATAAACGAGCTCGAGTCTCTCTTGATCACGCTTGCTGTGATCGAAGCGGCACATATCACGATCTGCAGCGTCCAATCTGACGGTTCTCTCATTGGGCAGCCCGAAAAAAGCACGATTTTCCGGGACATGGTCATCGATGTCTTCCCTGTTGCAAATGTCGGGATTAGTCCGAGGTGTAATATGGAGTCATGAGACTTAAATGCACAGAATACAAGTCTCATCAGCGCATGTCGGGCTTTTTGACCCCTCGCCGCTCAATCGATGGTGGAGAACAGGGAGAATCTGCTCTGAGCGGTGCTTACCAGAATGAAATAATTTGGTATGACTCCATCTGGTGTCGCCATTGGGTCGTCACTAGATCAGTAAAGATTGATCCACTGTAGAGGTGTCTCCATACTTTGCCCACCCCCGTTGATCCTCTAACGAGACTTGAGGCATTAGCGGCATCGACGACGGCCAAACCAAGCGCCCCGGGGGAGTTATCCCCATTACTACCATGCGGAGTACCGAAGAAGAGGAGGCCGGTTGTCGAGGTGCAAATTGATGTATATTCGCTGTGATGGTATGCATTCACTAGGGCCTTTGCATGTCGAATTTGACCAGATCAGCAAGTCGGGAGCATACCTTGACACTTCGAAAAAAGATCAACGACTCACCTGCTGGACCAAGATTCCCCCTAGGTTATGAGCTATAAAGATTAAAGGCCGATTGCGGTCCTTCGGACGCTCATTTTGGATTGATTGTAGTAGATCGTTCCCCTGGTCGACAAAATGGTCCTTATCTGGGCTCCCAAACACTAGAGCTGAGTTGTACTTATACAGCAAGATGCGAGCTTGTGGGGTGTAATGGTGTGGTAGATCATCACGGAGCCAACATCGTCCGCTGGGGCCGGCCGGTTTAATCCAGGTGTCCCAGGCATGTTGATCATCAGCCACGCCGTCAACATTGAGGCCGTGCACGGCTACAATACTGATGAAAATCAGCCAACATAATCTTTCGTTGGATACAAGCTTCGTTGATCTTAATACTGGAAATACTAACTCAACTTGCGCTTCCCCACCAAACTCTTCCGCAGAGTAGAGCAGTCGCAAAGACTTGTCTCGCGAATTGTCTCGCGAATTAGCAGCAATTGCGATAGGAATAGATACGATATGTTGTGATCGAGTACGGTCTATCTGTACTTTGCTTTCACCTTGAGAGCGTAGCCTTTGATCTTCTGCTTCCAATTGACGACGCAACTGGCCTATGGTGGTAGCCTTTGTGTCGGTCCTGGTACCCTCTGCGCTTTCGTTGACAGCAATGATATCAAAGACCTCAATTTGATCACACAGCTTAGCGTTTGTTTCGTACAAGAGCGACAAGCTTTCTTCCTTGTCAGCGAACTCGCTGGTCACAGTCAGAGTCTGGGCTACTGTTGTCGCGAGACAACAACCACAATAGAAGGTATGCCTCGCCACCTCAAGCGGCTTTGCTCTTCAGGAGGCAAAAAAGAAAAAGAAGATACCTAGTTGGCCCAGCAAAAGATGCGTTGATATCGCGCAACAAGAAACGAATTTCATCGAGATAGCGGGAGATGATGGAAGAAGCCACTGCATCGTTTGCCTCGAGACTCGAAAGGGCCCCGTCCTCCAAACCGATGTCCTCTTCCCAAAATCTCTGCCGGAGCAGGACATCATCTAATCTTTCAGCTAGGCTCTTTTTACCCAAATCTAGACTTCTTTCAATAGTCCGTACCAGCTGGTCTTGAACTGAGCTGTAGAATTCGGGTAATGTGATGGAACCCGGCTCTGCAGTGTTCCCTGTTGACTCATTCCCTGCCATTTCCAGACGTGGGCATCACTTTGGAGAATCTGTCTGGCTTTGATACTACCTGGCTGGGTCATGCAAGACTGTCGTGTCTGCTCAGCTCAGTGCCAACCCCGCTTTTGATGCACTATTTCAAATACGGTTAGTCTAGGATCATGCACCTCAACCCCACCCGCGACAACATACCTTGCACCTTACTTTACTGTATGAGATAATAAAACGACGGTCCATCCTATCGAGGTCGTGCAAAATATACTCCACCATACCTGCCTCTTATTGAATCATGTTTGAACCCCTTTCAGCATTGGCAGTCTTAGGCTTCGCAATGGGGACCTTGGGTTGTATTGTGAACACCATATCCAAAGTGGATGAGAAAGTCAAAGATATTCACGAGTGCAAAAGCCGCCTTCGCTCATTCAACTGGCAGCTGGAAGACGCGTATCTGGAGCTCAGAGTCTGGCATTCCATTTGGATTGGCAAGAAGGCCTTTCCTAGGGACACTTACGTTCATTTTTGGGGCATTGAGGGACTGGATGACATCCAGTCGAGGGTTGGTGGTATTACCGAATTGTCAGATGAAATAAAGGTTTTGCTTCGTCGACCGGGGATCAACGAGACCGGAAAGTCTTTGTCGCACTCAGAACTGAAAGTCTGGCATGACCTGATAGATCCCGATGTTGCGGAACTACCATCGTGGGGCTATTTAGACCACAGCAAAGCTCGCCTGGTGCACAAAATTGGGTTCACTCTCTTTCACAACGCTAGCCTTCTGGAAAAAATTGGTCGTCTGAAGAGCCACGTCGAGGGATTACGAGACTATGCACAAAAAACTTTCAGGCTAAAGCAGCAGACTGACCCGAACCAAAAAGTCACGCCACCAGAATTGCGCCACACTTCAGATCTAAAAATCTTTGTCGACCGGATTTCTACCTTTGCAAGCCTATTGTATCAGAGTCGGCTACCATCCTCCAGACTGGAATGGGCAATAGAATTGGGTCCCCCAGACGCTGGATACGCCCTTGATTTGTGGTCAGAGGTGGACAGAATGTACATTGATTTCATGGTGAGAGACACGGCTCTTGACGTGGAAACTAGAGCCAGCCGAGTCCGTATCAGTGTGGAGGAGAACCCTGTTAAGACGAGATTCATAGTACAGAGGGTTCACAACGTTGTTCTTAGCCACGGAGAACATCTTCCTGATTTCCACAGACTCTTTAGTTTGCTCGAGAAGCCCGCTAGACGATCACGACCTTTGAGAAAAATGCTTACAGAAGGTGTGTTTTCTGGAAAAGATCGCAAAAGCTTCGAGGTGGAACGTGCCAACCTCATTTACGGACTTGGTCATTGGATGCTCCTGTTGTGGAACACGCCCTGGTCTCGGGATCTATGTACTTGCGGAATCCGCTGCACACTTCTAGCAGATACCCACACGCGTCACTCATTCTCGCCCAATCCCCAGAGATCTCACAGGTATCCAGTGTGTCATCCTTCAAAGCTCGCAGAGAATCGATTCATACTTCTAGGCATCGCGTTGGCCGAGATCGCGCTTGCGCTTCCTATCAGTGTAATTCAGGAACAAGAGGACACTACATATGTCGTTGGCGAAGAGCGGGTCAGCCAGAAACGATTATTGGGCATGTTGAGGGAAAAATTCGGAAGAAATACTATTACAAAGGCAATAAGCTACTGCCTCGATCTTCATACCGCGAACCTTGGAGATTCGCTTGCTTACCACTTTGACAAATATTGCGAAAATGTTGTTTCCCCGTAAGTCATTGTGCACGTGCCGAATCGCTTGCTTGCTGACTGGTAGATCAGGTTAAACACTTACTACAAAACTGTCAGCAAGCATTTCCAGACCTCGAGTGGGAAAGTACTGAGCGGTAGCAAAGATTTATCCCGCTATTACGACATGGACTACGATTCGGACCTCACGTAAAACACTGAGAATGGGAATGAGGAATCCTCTAGTTACAATGAGGATGAGGATGAGGCTTTCTCGAATGACGACGACGACGCTTGAATTGGGGACAAAGGCGTATGTGATTGGTGAAACTCAGCCTATGCACTAATTCTCCTTTTCAACATTTAGCAATGGTAGTAGAGTACCCAGCGCACTTGTATCTGAAAGCTTGCTATGATATTGGGGAAATAGGAGGGTTCACTGGGGACTATCGCACTCTGTGAATTTGTCAGTCGCAACGAAGGCTACCATGCAGTTCTGCGGCCGCGGGGCTACCTCGCTCCTGCTATGTTTTCAAATGGAAAGAAAAGGGAAAGAGACCTGCTAACGAAGGGTCTCTGCGGCATGAAGGGCGCAACTCCCTTTCTTGGCAGAGCATTCTCTTTGCTTCGACTTCGCGGAAAGCGCTTTACGAATCTTCAACCCTTCTTTCTTGAATCTCAAACCTACCCCTCCCCCATTTTCTCTTCCGAACGTCCTCTGTATTGGTATGCGTGCCAAGATTTCTGTGGTTTCCTTTCTCCTTTCCGCAAGAAAGCTTTGGATTCACATGAGCGTGCCCGATATACAGCCCTTCATCCCTATCACTGGCATACCAGAATAAATCTTTCCTTGACGCTATATCGGGTATTCTAAGATATCACGGTCTCAATGAAGAGGGCTCCATACCCGAATCCGCCGCCAGACTCAATACTCATCTTTGGGTTCAGTCCACGTTGAGCTGTAGATCTCCCTTGTACGGTCGTTCTTGAAAATACTCCGCCGACAACCAGTCTCATTGAGAAGCAGCATCGTGCGTCCTATATTTTATCCCGGCCCAGTCATTTCTGCCTGTTTTGAAGGCGCTACCCTCCTCTCCTCACCGTCACCGCTGCTGTCGCACTCGTAACCGCTCGTCCTACTTCGTGAGGTCTTTGTAGTAGAGGCTCTTTGCATTGTTCTCTGGCTGACTTGAAATTTCGAAATGGACGCCAGCAGCGGCAATAACTAACTACGGCCCCGTAGGTCCTGAGTGGACGCCGGCATCAGGAATGTTAACCGTAGCAAAATACTAAGGCGCGGGGAGCTTACCGCGCCTTGGTGTTCTGCTACGGTCTTTGTCTGCTATATTCATCGAAGCTGTCTGCTCTCTTTGTTTCAAATGCCTCGTCTTTTTATATGCTAATACCTTTGATTTGTAGCGCTCACGTAAATGCTTCTTGTGCGGTAACTCTGATCATCCGTGTTTTGTCCGTCGTAGGGTGGGATTCAACGCAGGTGTAGCGCTACTCGGCGCTACGGCGCTGATCGTGCCCTACAAGGCCAAAGATGCGGCCGAAGAGGCCAAGAGACATGGGGCGGCGGACACCGGTTCACTTGAAACGGAATCATCGAAACAGACTCATCATATCGAAACGGAGATACTAAAAGGAAGTATCAAGCCTCATCAAAACGAAATCATCAAAACGAAACAACCAAAACAGAATACCCAAAACGGAACAATCAAAACACATCAAAACGGACTCACCAAAACTGATCCACCAAAGCAGACCCATCAAACCCGAACTTTAGTTTCAGCTCACCAGAACCCAACACCAGCAATCACTAGTATAATCCCGCGACTTACGACAACACCTCACTCTTCCCTTACTCCTACTCCTACTCCTACTCCTACTCCTACTCCCACTCCCACTCCCAACCCCCGTTACAACCAAACGCCTCAATCTTTCAATATTTTCTAAAAAAAAAAAAAAAAGTACCAGCGCAATTCCACAAGCCATAACTCGCATGCAGCTCTTCCAACCAACCAGTCTGCGTATCGTATCGCTAGATTTGGAAATGGTTATTTTCCCTCGCTTTTCAAGGTTGAAGTATTATAGGGATTAGTGGAAGGAAAAATTGAAGCGAGCGTACGGTAGATTAGGTAGGTAGGTATTTCAGGGATGAAGGCAATAGAGTAGAGTAGAGTAGAGTAGAGTAGAGTAGAGTAGAGTAGGTGGTGGCAGGTTGCTTTTAGATTTGTCTTGCAGATAGATACTTTGCTTCAGGATTGAGGTCTATTGACGTACGTAGGTGGGGTGGTTTTTGGTCTGCGGTTTTTGGGAATGTCTGTATGTTGTAGTGTCGATCGATCGATAGATTCTCTCCTGCTCTACTACTAATACGACAAATCAAAATTTTGAGTTTATATAAATACTGTGGTTTGGTGGTCTCCAAGGTGCGAGATTGATTCTGGGCTTCCGATCGGATATCGAGAAGTGGTTTTTTTTGCATCTGACAGACAGCAAATTTTAGCAATGAGAATATGTTGTAACCTATAAGAATTGTTTTTTAGTGTAGTGATCAGTCTTTTTTGAAATCGATCTAGAAAATTTGCGAATGGAACTTTCTGTTTAAGGGGGGTTGCGGTGTTGCCCAAAGGAGAGATGAGATGCTGTGGATGTTCTGCCAAAGGGAAATGTTGCACGAGAGTCGGTCCAGGAAAAGGAGATGTTCTCAATCTCGGATCGCGTCTTCATGAGTATTGTGCTGCAAAAAAAAAAAGGTATACGGAGACCTTGTCGCGGCTAGAGGGAGCAGCATTAAAGGCGGGATCCTTGCGGTAAGCGGGTGGTGTTCGGAGCAGGAACCCCCATGAGTAATGAATGAGCGGTCGCTTCTGTCAAGCGCAAATCCGACCGACTAAGCAAGTGTCATGCATGCCTCACGCTAAGTACAAAGCGGCTGCGTGCGATACGACTGTATTCTCCACTACGTGCTCGCGGGAGCAATATCTCTATGCGAAGATGAAACGCTAAACAAAAACACCGGCGCTAACTCCGCTTCAGCTGTATATCATTCTGCGTCACCAGCGGCCCCAGATAGCTATACGGCACACAATAGACCGGCTGATCCATCACACTGTATGCGGAATGCGAATTGCAATCACCAAAAAACGTATTCTGTCTCGGCGCCTCTAGAAACTCACACCCAGGACTCGTGCGATGCAGAGGATTGTCGCAGCTCATGTCCCACGTGAGGATTCTCAGTTGCGACAGACATCCCGTGTTAACGCCGGCAGAGTTGACCGTCACGTTGACAGGCTGTCCATAATTCCCATTCGCATTGCAAGCGTAGGCTCCATCGAAGAGGAGTTCGCCGGTCGTGTAGTTGGTGAAGAGCGTCGTGAGTACGTCGCCGTAATTGCGGTTCATGTGGCTGAAATCATCGAGGCCAAAGGCGGAATTGTAGCGCCCGCTGAACCACCATGCATCACAGACATTTTGCTCGTTGTAGCCTTGGCAGTCTGAGAAGTCATAGGCCGAGTTTGTTTTGGTGCCGTTGAAGGAGAGGGACTGGGGGTTGCTGTTGAGACCGATGACGCCGTAGACGTTGTTGCCCGTGAGGGCTTGCGATATTATGTAGGTATTGAAGGCGTAAAGGAGGTAGTTTGTTTGGTCCGGAAGAGATGGCGCTGAGGCGGAGAAGTTTCCCTGACTGGCGAAGGCGAGAAACATCGTGGTGTTCATCATGACGTCGACGAGAGTCTTATTCAGATTATCCTGTACCATTTGGATAATGGTGCCCATCTGGGTGGATAGATCGGCGATCTGTATCACCTGCGACGTTGCCGAGTCGATAGGGAAAACCCACCGCCCGATTTGGGGTACCACAAAGAGGGCATTTTCCCATATCTGAGCAAATGCCTGCCATCCGTCTGTGAAACCCTCAACTCTATCCGCGAGATATCCGAGACCAGGTACGAGGGAAAAAATACCTGTCAAGGTGATGAGAACATCGTCTAGGACAGTATTCGTACTGCTGAGAGGATCCAGCAGCTGTACGATCTCGCCAACGTTATCAGATGCTGTGCTTGCCGCGTCACCAACCGCAGTCCACCAAGAGAGAAAGAATTGGTTGACCGCTGGATAATATGTCAGTACGAGCTTCCTAGCTGAAAATTGATTGGCGTAGTTGCTTACCATAGATATTGTAAGCAACATAGAATACCTTCGGCTCCTTCAGAACATTGTCGCCTTGCGGGGATGTGCATGTATCAATCTTGATTCCCGTGCAGTCCAGCCCCGGAAACCCTTCTTTTCTCAAGAAGCAAGATGCAAACGCTTCACCCGTGTAACACGCATTGGAGTCCACCCAGTCTTCCACCCACTGGGTAAGCTTCAGTTCCGTCCAGCACTTATCATCTCTTCCTGTTGAAACATCCGTACAATTCACTTGGTCTGATACTGTTGTCCCCGCAGCATTTGTTATAACCCCAGGATCCGGGTCTGTACCATTCCCTGCGCCTGCAGTACTGGTGGTGTTTTGAGTTTGCTGTCCTGGGGTTGATACACTATTGATGCTGCCTTGCTCTTGGGTGGTAGCGGGATGCCTTTTGCGTCGAGATGATGAATCTTTGAGAGGAAGGTCAGCAGATCGCTCTGGTAGCGCAACAAGTCCAGATACAGCAAAGACGTGTAAAGCCAAGCAGCCAGAAACTAAGATTGACAGATGGTATTGGAGCATCGCAAGAGCGACTTGAAGGCTTGAATCAAGCAGCGCAGAGCTCTTTTAGGAATTACATGAGGATGCAAAGCAGTGCAACAGTGGTGAACTTACAAATCACGCATCGCAGGGGTAGCAAGGGAGGAAGTAAATGTGATACACTCGAAGTGGATCACGATATTCCAAATTTACTGTCTGTAAGACATTTGAGTTGCGGTGTGGCAGGTTCTTTCAAGTAGAAACCATCATGACAAGCTTTCATTCGCCTGCATATGTCTGTAGTCATTCGTTATCCAGAACTCCGGGTATCGGTGATCACTTGGGACGGCCGAGGGATGTGTATCGGTATTACAACCTATTGGTTCATAATGTTGGTAGTCGTTGGGGTCCACCCTAGTGAGTTTGGCATCTACCGTGTTTGAAGAAGTGCAAGTAGATTTTGTGGGTTTCTTCGTTTCATCAATTGGCGCGTCAATGATGCAGTATGCGAAAAGCGGCTGATCAACGATGCAGGGTGCTTTGAAGCGCGATATATCCGTGGGGGTCTTGACAATCAATCACCTTAGGGTGATGCCACCACGTGTTGTCCGCTCTTTTATCGCCTCCTTCTAGAAAATTCCTTGTGGCGAAATTGCTTCAATGAACTTGAAACATTTTGCGCGGATGGGAGCCGAAATATTCCGGCAAGTTGAAGACTCGGAGAATGGCGGTGACGACCTAGATTTAGAGGCGAGTCCCCCATTTTTATGCTCCGACAAGCGCGATAACCCCCACGGTAATCAAATTCTATCAGCGGGTCAGCTAGAGAGAAGTATCATGTCCACTGTCCTTGGTTCGAAGAGATGAAGAGATCTCGATTACCGGGATGACGAGATGGCTGCAGTATGCAACGATACCGGCTGCATACTAGGCTCTAGCTATGCAGTGAGACGAAGCGCTCGAGTCATGCATAAGTTTGCAACCAACTCGGAGCCCGAATTGAACAAGAAGCTATGTTCATGGAAAAAGGGGATGACCACAGGCCGACTAGTTCCGCCGAGTGAGAACCTTTTTCCTTATCTTGAGTGAGTTTCTGTTGTACTTTGCTGCTTGCGCCAGTACAGATGTTCTTGACTGTGGAGCGTGAAAGCTCAACAGGAAGAAGGAATTGCTGTGCCGCGAACATCGTAGTTCCCTTGCAGATTGGCGCTGCAACCAATCACCAAAGCCAAAGCTCCCGCCACTGTCTCTCTATGCTTACTAGCCTTCCTATTGCTTCAGTAACGACAAGCCATGCCTACACTGGAGGGCGTCAAGCCTGCCGTCTCCACAAAATCGAACTGCTTGTAGAGCTCGTTCGCCCGCCCGTCCGCAAATAATAGTGCAGTCCCACTCTTTGGTACATTCTTATCCATCCAGTCTTTCAACTCTTTCATGATCATTTTCCCAAGGCCCTTGCCTTGATGTGCCGGAAGAACAGCAATGTCGACAATCAGAAAGAAACAGCCGCCATCGCCTATCATACGGCCCATGCCGACGATGGTGTCGGGAGAGGATGACTCGACGATTTGGACTGCAAAGAGGGTGTTCGCCAGTCCGACAGTCGCAGCTTGTAGGGTCTTTGGGGTGAGTCCAGTGAAGGCGCGTAGAGAAATATAGTTCTCAACGCTGGGTGTAGCATGAATTATGTTGTAGTCCCCCATGATGGCCGAGGCTCAAGCAGAGTCAGGCCTTTGTGGAAGACCTAGATAGGCTGCAATAGGTCCTGGGCTGGGTTGTAGTTGGCTAGGTCAATGACAGCCTGTCATTGACAGCATGGCAAGCCTTGACTCTTCTCGAAAGGTGTGAGTGGACGAAGACTGCATGAGACGGTCTCTTAATGCGCACAGGTACACCCTGTTCGTGCGCTTAAGTAATGTTCAAGACGCAACTTCGTCTGGTGGTCAATGTCAACGACTCAATTGCGCTTAAAGGATCGCCTAGCGCTTTTTTTATGCCAAGATCCTTAGTGTAGGGCTGTCATAAGAAAAATTCATCCGCCAAGGATAAGTACGAGTTGACTGCTGCAGCTTTTTGTGATGATGCCTTCGTGCCATTTCTCATGCTACAAGCCATCTATTGAATACACACAACTTTGATACAAGCCTAAGCTAAGATGGCGATTTGCCACTCGAAATCAGCGCCCACAGTTTGGACAAACTCGCGTCTATGCCTCCCATAGGCTTGTGGTAAATCCCCAAAATCACGCAAAATAGAAAGGATAGGGGGCAAGTTCTGAGCAGAAGTCATGAGATGGGGCGCTTGTGATAAATAGGTCGAGTCAATCCTGACATTAATCAATATTAATTTTTGTTTTGATCGAATTACTTCTGGAAAAACAATACACGCGGAAATTCTTGAATTTCGATAATCTCTGATCCGGATTTTGACGGTCGTTACCGTTCTGACTTTAGTTTCTTCTGACATTTTGCGTTCGTGCCTGTTGCAGGATAATTGAGAGTCTTTCTAAGCATGGATTTTGCTCTGTGCTCCCACAAGTACTCAGAGAGCGTCTAGCACGGGAATAAATGAGGCAATGAGGGACCGCTGTCTGGTCTGATGATAGTGGCCCTGTCACGCCAACGTCAATCACAAACATGGAAGACTCAAGCTTATCCGAAAGTAAGGATCTAGACAGGAAGAGTTATTGTACGGCTCCTGATAATCAGACGGGAAAAAGTTAAAGTCCGGCTGGTGCATGCGATTGATTCGAACTAATTCGTAGCGGACTATTAACATTTCTTTGGAGGCACAAGAACCTGTTTGACTACGCCAGCAAGATTGCGGGCATGTCGATAATTGTTTGATTGCTCATTATAAACTCATCGTCATTTTGTTTAGTGTGAAAAATTCGCACCCCTGACTAATTTGCTTTTCTTCTCTTTATCAGGCTCTTGGTCGTACCGAGCGTTAGGATTTCCTCCCTGTATACTGCCGAAGAGCGGGCAGGATACAGTCTGCGGAGAGAACCTAGGAGTGCGAGTTTGGACGAGTAAATTCCGAGTCTTTAGTCCAGACGTGACTGATCTTGCTTCTCTCATGTCATATCCGACCCGTGAATGGACCCTGACTCTATTGTATCTGCGCCCGCGACGATTTTCTACCAACTCTATGATTTATTCAAGCATGACTTCTCTGATGGACTGTGTGGATCTGAATTTCAAGTGCCGGAGATACGACATCGAGCTATCCTTCCAAAGGAGCTTAGTTTCCTCGTATATCGTACATCGTGCACATGGACGTCACCGGAGCAATGTAGCTACACATGAACGTGATTGGGCCGTCCCAATGCCAGGCCCAGCAGCCATTAGAGGCCTAAACAGGCATACTGTCGTGGCCGAGCGCTAGGAAAACTCCCATATCTATACGACATGACCTAGAGTATGTATGTAACTATGTACGGTGTGGTTGGGTGGGACAAAGAAATCTATATATGATTCTGAAAGAGAAAAATATTCGAATGAAGAGAAAAGAATGTGGGCAACAGGCCTATATTAGGCAAACGGACATGGGCCGGGGCTTACGCATGGAATAGTGGCAATTGCAATGATCAACTGCCATGGTAGATCATCATGGCCTAGACCTACCCATGGAATAGTGGCAATTGCCATGATCAATTGCCATGGTAGATCATGATGATGATCTACTTACCCGCAATCCAACAGGCCGAATACAAGGAATACTAACCCACAGTCCCACTGTTTTGAGTGTTCGCGCATCTAATGTGCATGTACAGTAGCATTTCCCCTTCTTCCCAGGCGTGTGATCGAGAGCGAGGGTTTTCGCTACCGCCGCCCAACTGACTCACAACAAACCGAGATATTCCAGTCCAGCGATAATATCCGCCGATTCTGCCTCCCCCGTCTTTTTCCTGCGGAACAATCTCGAACATACACCACGCTTCTTCTTACCTTCCTCCCTCCCACTTTTGTCAATCCCTTCGTTTCCCATCCCTCGTCTCCCTTCATCCACGACTTCTACCTGATCCGAAACTTTTCGCGGCAATCCTTCATCAGGAGGTGGCAAGTCTTTATGTTTTCGAGAGGTCCAATGTTTCATTTGCCGCCTGTTTGCCTCATCGGAAGACCCGACTGCTATGGTGGAATACACGCTTGAGTCACGTTCTTTCAAAAGCTTTTCCAGTGCCACCTTTTCATCCCCTCCAGCCTCCAGGACCATCAATAAAGCAGTTCGGGGCTCCAAATCTGCACGAGTCCTCTCCCGGGCATTCCTGATAAAGTTCATCACTTTTGCACACATTCTTGACTGGTAGTCGTGGGATCCACTTGTGTCACCACCAGAGAGCACTTCAGATGCAGAGCTGCACATGATTTCGCTCTGCCGTGCCAACTCTTCCTGCACTTCTTTATCTGACCGGTCGGCTATTAGGCGCTTGATTTCTTCTTGGTCATGGAGTAGACGGAAGCCACGTTTCCGATTTTCGCGGTCTTGCTGGGTTTGCTTTGTTGCTTTTTGTTCCGCTGGTGGCGCTACCTGGCTGAGTATCAGTATGAGTGGTTCGAACGAGGCGTTTTGAGGGGGTTTGGTATCACTTGAACTTCCCTGCTCCCACTCGAACCTTCTATTGTTGATCCTCCTAATTCCGCTCCGGCCATCCTGTGATGACGGGACCAATGGACTCGGTCGGAAGGGCCGATTGCTTGGCCTTCGCGCTGATCGCGGAGGTCGTTCAGGTTCAGGCTGTGCGGATTGTATGTACTCATGGTTGGTGGTCGGGTTTGGACTCCTGATATGGGTGGATTATGGAGGACAAAAGACAAGGACGAAATAGACGTTCGTTTTCGTTTCAAAATGAATGAGGGAGCACTGTTGTAAAAATATTCGGGGAGTAACATCAGCACCAGAGAACCTTGTCTTCGGCGAAGCAGCAAATTATCTTCGGAGCGAGATGTCTTCAATTTCTACCCGTCGAACGCGGTATCTTTTACCTCACTCGATTCTCTTTGGGATTTCGTGCACTGTTGGCGGCAACCCATTCGGCACCATGATCGGAAGTCGCAAACACAAGGCAATGACTGTGACCAATCCTGAACAAAAAGCTTGTCATATTTCGCGATACCGTGAGAGGATACGTGGGTTGTATGGCTCTCCTCATGATGGATGGGTCCTTTGCTAGCATTGCCGTGCCACGCAGAACATTGTGATATCAAGAATTCCAAACTTTTTATCGCCAAGTTTGATATATAATATAAATAGGAGACTCCGTTTCATATCAGCTTGGGTGGCGTTGGTCAAGGCATCGGCTTTTCATCCACGGCCATAGAGATTGCCATTGCGACCACTATGACGATCGAATCGCCGAAGGTTGAGGATTCTAACCCCTCCTCGCACATACTAAATCTGGAGGGTTTCGGGATCTACATCGCTCAAGCACTCTCGGTGCCCAAACCTCGAACCCGACCTCATTGTTCGTTGAGTGTAGCATCAGACCACGAACGCGGGACCCCCTAGCCTCGCACTCTTCCCGGGTTTAAACGACCAACCTTCCGGGTGGCTTCAGGTAAGGAGAATGAGGAGAATTAACATCGTTTTTCACTCGCACTGAGGCTCGTAGCTGTCGTGGCCCTGCTGCTTTCAACGCGATGGTCGATGGCAAGAACGTAGTGATGGCAGATGAAAAAGACGATACGGGTATCGAAGCCAGGCCGTTGAGAGACCTGCGCCCATACAATGGCGCCGAGAAGAACGACGGCAGCATCGACTGTGTCCCCGCAAGGATCATCACTCAAGATAAAAGCCGCTTCAGTAATTGGACACTTTTGAGTGTCACGTTTCTTCCATGTCTGGAAGCTACGCGATTTCATCTTCTTTCCTTTATCCACAAGATCCTCCCCGACTCTTCAGACTTAGTGTGCACCTCAGCAGCATGACTTTCGCGACCAATGGATGGTACTGGTCCGTGGCAAGCGAGATCACCGAGACGCTACGTCGGACGCGAGGGAATCTCTAACCCTCAACTCTCCGGTCTGCGCCTTGCCATAGAGTGTCCGAATTGAATCATAAACACTGGGGGGAGAGTCACACTCTCCCAAGGGATCCTTCTCCTTACCGCTTCCCAAGAATCTTGTAAACTTTTCTCCCTAACCGGTAACGCTCGAACCTGCTGCCCGGCTTGACACAGCCTTCCTCCCCAAAACACGCTTCTCACAACGCCAACACCGCCATTCGAGATTCCCCCATACGCAATTTCCACCTTTATTTTTCCACACGTTTATATAAAAGCGCGGCTTGCGAACGCGCATCCGCGCCCCAATCTTGATATCCAACCTTCCGTTCCAGCATAGCTTCTTTTCTCATGCAGAGCCCTGGCGGATGAGATCGTATTCGGGCTGGGATAGATCGAGCTGATGGCGCTGCTGTTCATCGTGATGGCGACTCGGAGGAGATTGGGGGTTTCTTTTTGGCAAGGCGGGTTATCCAATTCGTTGAGGTTGGTGTTCGTCGCGGGTCTGGGAAGAAAAACGGGAAATGCGGCTTGCGGCCGCGCTTGAGGTGGTTGGGGGGGGGGGGGGGACTGGCAGAGTAGGCGAAGCGGGACTGGAGGAACTGGTTGAGGTCCTTCAGTGGTCGGGTATGGGATATGTAGGATTTTTTTTCCGAAGGAATCAGGGTTTTTTTTTATTGCAGTGGGGGAATCATGTACTCTACTATTGCGCTCGCTCGATGGAGTTGTTTTATACATGGACGATTACGTCGAATGGAGACTTGAGACTGACTGCATGGAGGGGGAGATTGGACCTGACTTGCTTTTTGCTAGGAGAGTTGGCCATTGAGTGTGCTGATATACAGAAATTGATAATTGGCAGCTACAAACGTTTTCATACCATCGCAGTCTCCCTGTACCCTCCCAAAAGTTTCGTGGTGCAGACCGCGACTCAAGAAAACCGAACCCTTGATTTCCACACATCCCTAACGATCGAGGGCACTGTCGTTCAAACCCAAGCTCACGAGCAGAGTGGGCCATTGGTCGCAGCGTACGATTTAGATTTTTTCTTTCCAGCTGTGCGCATCATGCGGGCCTGCATGAAGGCCGCTCCGAGGAAAAGGGGAACTTGGGATCCCCGATGATATCTCATTGGGTTACCGAGAGCAAGAACTTGAACTCGTCGCATTGCCGACGCAACCAATGGTCAAGATGTTCGTCCCATTGCCGCCGCCGGCTGTATCCATTGCCAGCAGCTCCCGATCCCGCTCCATAGGCGCCCTGGTTGGAAACTGCGTGCATCCGGCTCGAACGTCTTTGGTAGCGCAAACTCGGATCAGCCATCGACCTTTTTTGGCATTCACGCGAGCGAGAAATTTTGGGAAGGGCCACTCAAACTTACTGGACACATAGAACGCATAGCTGCTCGGATTCTTCAACGCCTGATCTGGCGGCAGCGCCAGGCACGCATTCTCGCTCCTCACATCCCCGCCCAGCGCCCGTCTGCCCGTTCTCTGCCGGATATACATGTCCGCCAGCGCCTGCACCAAGAAGCCGTACTGCGCCCCGGCGATGTAGTGGTAAGTAACGAATGCCGTGCCGGCGTGGTTCACAGTCGCGCAGTCCGTGGACAGCGGCAGCGGTTTCCGGTCGAAGAAGACGGGACAGAGAAACACGAGCGGCGTCTCCGGCGGCTGGATCACGACCGTCTGCTGCTCCGACTCCTGGCACAGGTTCCAAAAGGTGCGGATCCCCGCGTCGAGCGCATTCACGCACACGATGACCGGTGAGCGCGTTCCGTGCCGTGCCGTCTTGATTTTCGCTCCCTCGGTGATGTTCTGGAGCACCGCGGTCACGGCGGCCGGGTCGGCGGTGCGGAAGAAGGCGCCGTAGGCGGCGCTGTCGGTGGATAGGATCGCGGTTTGCAACGAGAGGTAGGCCATGTCGAGGATGTTCTTCACGGCGGCGGCTTCGGACCCGCAGGAGTAGATGAGGTAGTTGCCGCTCGGGACCCAGTCTTTCACCATGCCGATGCTGAAGCCGCCGTTTGTTCGCTCTTGCTCTTGCGGACGCGCGAGGGCGAGGGGGAGAAGGGTGAGGAAGAGAGATGCTCTGAGAAGCGTGGAGGAGGACATGGTGAGGGTGGGGATGGGGTTGCTGGTCAGGGGGGTGGGGAGTCGGAGCGGCGTTTTTGGAAGGCAAATTTCAGGTTGAAGAGCAAGAAGAGCAAGAGGGTGGTCTGTTGAGGTATATCTGTTTGCGCATAGTGGATAGGCGATAGCCTCCTTCTTACGAGCGACCTAACGCTCTGGCCGCGGCGCAAAAAGCTCTGTTCATGCGCCGCCATGTCTGAGATTTATAGTTCTTTGTGGTCATCAATTCTTTTCGTGCGAATTCTTGTGGTCTTTCAATAGGGAGTTTCCCATCTCTCCTAATTCTCCTGGACAACAATGCGGCTGTCTAGTCATTCAAGGCGTTCTCTGGTGTTTTTTAACCCTTTAAGCATTTTTCATACTGTATGGCCTTCTGACCTTGGGATTCCCTTTCCCCCGCATTGTTTTTCTCAGGTTTAAAAAGGTGCTATCGCTTTACCAAATGACCATCCTCATCATGTTCTTCTGTGGCAAGCAGCCCTCGAGATAAGATAATAATATTATATGATTGAGCGAATACTAAGGCTAGGACGATAGCTGCCCACTTTTATGCAGGCGCCTTTGAGCGTTTGGGGCTCTAGTATCATTGCTCTGGCGGAGATAAGAACTATACTGGCCTCAGAGCTACTCTGGTCTTCCGCGAGACTGTCCTCTTCAACTTCTTCATCCATTGTCGATGGACATTCTGGTCCCTGCAGTGCACTGGGGCTGGTAGAGAGCGGAAGCCAGAATTCTGGTTCATAGGAGTCGCTGCGACAATCCCTTGTATTCTAAGCGAGGACCTAAGAATCCATTGAGCTTTCATGGTCCGCAGCGTGCCATTCCGGGTATCTGTGGCTTCAAAGAGACGACAACCCAATGCTGAAAGCTCGGACTAGCATCTTCGACAAGCCGACAGCCTACTATATTATCAGCCACGGACCATGGTCTTCATGAGCGATCAGAGTTGTAGCGAAGGAGAGCATACATTCAGAAAAGAACGTCCCTGCCGGTCAACAAATCAAAGGTTGCCACCGTCTCCGGATTTCCCCCCTTCCATCCCACTTCCCATCTACCTTCCGCCTGTTTCCTCCTCATATAATTCAGCGACTGCTCAAACACGGCCTCCCACGTGGATCCATCATCGGACACCGCACCAGCCTGCCTCAGCGCCTCAATCGCAAGCCGAACCCATTCCACATCGTTAAATTTGGCGCCGTTACCCGAAGAGTCATCATCTTTGTAAATCGGCACGTTGCGCAAGATCTCATCGATGCGTCCTAGCGACACGGAAAGTTTTCCAATGACAATGCTCGCGAGAAGGAGCGACTCGTCGGCGAGATCGTGGATATAATAGCTCTCATAGATCCAGGGTTGAGAGACGACGCCGTCGGCGTTGGTGCGGTGGGTGGTCTTGATGTGGTACTTGCTTGCTGTGAGAACTCCAGAGAGCGCTTGGGTGGCGGCGATGTCCTTCGGTCGAACGAGCAGTGCATAATGATAGGTATCGGGTGATCTGGGGAGTGCGTAGAGGGCAAGGTGGAGGCGTGCTTTGTTCCGCATGATGGGCGAATTGAACGCTTTGAATGAGGATGACTGGGAGGAGGCGGTTCCTGTGTGGGGTCTCGGTTCGGCAATAAGAGAGTAGTTGTCTGTCTCTGGGTTACTGGAGCGTGGAATATGCATGCGCGACTTGTTTTGCATAGTCGCTGCCGTCAATGATGGTGTCGACGGGAGAAGGCATTATTACAACCTGAAATGAAATGGTTCTCTGAGATTTTTTGTTCAGGAGAGTTGACTTCTAGCGGTCATCATGTGTCGGCAGGTGAAGAGAGTAAGGTCAAGTTGGCGGGATCCGGGTCTGGTGGCACTGCCGTCCGCGGAGCATGTCTGACCAGCTATTAGACAGAGGCCTGGGAAGCCTCGGGTAGAGTAGCGTCCCCCGGATATATGCCCAATTTTTTAAATTTTACTTTTTCATCATTGGCTTGGCCGTGCTTTCGTTCTAATTAGCTGCTTTAGTGACAGCAGGACATCCTCAGTGAATTATGGACCCCTCCTTCATCATCGCTGGTTGTTCCTCTTATACTCACTCAAGCAGAATTGCGCAACGCTCGCTCAATTCATTAGTGGCGTGACTTCTTCCAGTGAAGCGGATCGATGAATTCGGTCTGAATTGAGCATCGTGGGGCGCATCCAGATGTCTAGCTCAATTGCTTGCAGTTCTTGTCAACCAGATTTTGTTCAATAATCACACGGCGAGCCCGTGGTGGCTTGATGCAAGTTTGTTGGCGTTCAATTTCCCACGTGTGGTCCACGTGGCAGGTGGAGGCCCTTTGTGAGTCTGGCCCGGGTTTCTTCAAGCCACCATTGCAAGCGCGAAGTCAATAATTTCTTTAGTACATGTTGAATCTAGAAATTGGTGAGCGTCGGCATTCGAGGTGACTTCTCGGAAATGGTAATTTTTAATCGACCTTGACGTTCACCGTTGAACCGAGGCTTGACTGGCAGCAGAAAGCTCATTTCCGAGCCTTGTGGAGCGACGACGAAGGCGAGCGAGGCGCCTGGAGATAAGTCAGACCAATCCCGTCAGATCTTGATGAACCGAGATATCTAGTTACTCTTCATCTCTTTCTCATGAATCGTGTACGGACTTCGGGATCAAAAGTCCCAAACGCCCCCAGTAGCACTCCTGACCTTACTGTTGAAAGATGTTTGGTTCCCAGCCTCCTCCGGCCTGTTGCCATGCCAGCCACATGATTAGTACTG
>WOGZ01000404.1:0-27120 GCA_009733775.1 Alectoria sarmentosa
GTTGGATGGGAAGGGGGGGGATGTTTGGATGGGATGGGGGGAAAAAGGCATGTCTGGATTGATCCGAGGATCAATGTGGTGCGGGACGGTGCCTATTGGGGGCTTGTCTTCAGATGGAATTCCTGTCGACTGTCATTCTCTACCGGAGTTCAGACTTGGTTTAGATGCTATTCTAAGTCTGGAACGTCCTCTCACGTCGGTCCTCTACTTCAACGTGAAACTTAAGTAAGTACCGTCTGCGCAGCATCTAGGCCGTATCTCCCGCAGTTCCTGGCTGCCAGACTGGCCCAAAGCTTTGGCTCATTAGGCATTCAATCTGCCCGATAACTCGCGCTTGGCTGAGATGCATTTCAGAGCTCTCTTTGCTTGATTTTTTGAGGACACCGTATGGCTGCTTTGGAATTTGTTGGTGGGGCGGGTGTACAGTATATAGTATGCCATTGCGGTAATGTCCCCGGTGATAACGTGCATGGCAGGTTGCCTGCTTCGTATTAGCGCAGCAAGTACAAGCCGAATACTGTAAGTGAGTGAGTCCTATGCAATCCTCATCCGCAAGTCCCAAGGGGGATCATCCCCAACTTCCGGATTCTTCGAATGCGGAGCAGCCCCTTATGTTGTACAAAGACCCGATCTCATTGAAGGGTTTTCATACATCGTCGTGCCTCCTTTGTTGAAGTCGATTCGCAGTCTAGCCCATACGGGGTAATCACACAAGAGAGTTAAGGCCTTCTTCATTTAGTTTGCGCTGCCGTGAGGAGCGTATAGTTCCTCGGTGAAGTTATGTAGAGAGAGACGCTGGTGAAATGTTGGCGGTGTTACGGACTGATTGTTTCGAGAGTGAAAGGAATTTAGTGGTTTGAGGTCTGCGAAAGGGGAACTCGGTGGTTGAAATGGAGATGGGCAGTGCTTCTTGATGGATTTGTTTTGGAATGCTCTAGAGTATACGGATGGGGATATATTCATTGCTTGAAGTGTTGAAAGTCCGCAAATTACACATGGCATCGCGGGAACACTGGTTATTAGCGCCGCTGAATTGATAGGGAGATCCACTGGCTACAGGAGACGGAGGTTGTAGGTCGTTTAATCAAATGATTTTTTGGTGGAAAGTTGCATGAACGGGTGAAAGGTTCCAGTACATTTGTCGTAGGTTTGAGTTGACTTTGCCCTCGGCGCGAAAGCAGCGATTCCGTATTGCTGCAGATGTTGTCCGGCTTGGAGGTAGCGCTTTTGTGCTGTGCGTCTTGCTGTAAGGCGGTTGCGGATGGAAATTCGCTGTTGACTTCAACCTTGCGAGACGGCAAGACAAACATATTTCCCTTTCCCCCATCTCTGACATTTACGGTTAGGAATAGTAATTTTTGTCTTGGATTTCAGGGTCAGTACGATGGGAAGGATGGACAGGACGCAGAATTTTTGGACCGAGATTCGGCGTTGGCTGGAGTGACACCAACAATGTCGGTCGAAGCGCTCCTATCATTCATGTTGTTCATGGATGATTTTACAGCTTTAGGTCTTGTTATTTCTATCGACGGGGGTATGGGGTCCTATTCTTATGCGTTATATTTGCTCTTGTCCCTCGCGAGACGTGCCACATAAAAGGTGTGTTTCGCTCTTTTTTCACTTCAAATGCATATCAAAAAACCTCCTAATTCTCTTCAACATATCCACCAAATGCTTCCTCTCTCTCATGACATGCAGTTCCCTGGGATAAGTCACAAATTCGCAAGGTACTCCGTAGTGCAAACACCCTCTGTGAAACGCCACGGCTTGGGATAAGGGCACTATCTCGTCGTCCTCGCCATGCAAGATCAGTATAGGTGTCTTGACATTCTCCATGTGCCAGATGGCACTTCCGTGCCGCGCTTTCGTGTTCCCTGCATCACATTCCCACGGCGCCTTTCCTGCCAGTTCTGCTTCAAAGAAGAACTCGTCAGATGTCATGGTCATCATGTCCCAATCCGTGATCCCGGCGCCACAGATCGCTGCTCTGAATTTAAAGTCATCCCTTGTCGTAGCTAGGTATGATAGGAAGCCTCCCTGAGAATACCCACCAATACCTACTCTCTCCCCATCAATCAGGCCCTGCTCTACGCCTTTCTTTACTAATGCAATCACGTCGTCGTAATCGGTGGTACCCATGCCACCCCGAGCAGCACTGGCGTAGGATTCGCCATGAGAACTACCGCCACGGTAATTGGGACAGAGGACTGCATAGCCGGCGGAGACAAGGTAGGGCGCCCAGTAGAAGTATGGAAGGTCAAAGCCCTCAGTGACACGACTGTAAGGGCCGCCGTGAACTAAGACGGCTGTCGGAAGGGCTTTTGTTGGATCTGAAGTGTGAGGGCTGAGGAAAAAGCCATCGCAAAATTGGCCGTCTGATGACATGGCATAAATCGGCCTGGCTAAGGAGAAATTGAGGCTAGCTATGTTGGAGCCGTGCTGGGATAGCTGACATATTTTTATATGTGGATCAGAAGGGTCGATGGAGTATATCTCAGTTGGAGAGGAGGCCATGGATTTGCCTATCACGAGTACACTCTTTTCTTTCGTGACTAAAGTATCCCAAGCACTGATCGTGTGCATACTTTCGTACAAGACGCTGTTGCTGCCCGTTTCCAGATGTAGAATATGTATGCCATCGTAAAGACCATGCTGGACGAGCATTCTTAGTTGCATTTGCCCTGACATTTGCAAGCCGACCACACATCTGTCATCGCTATACATCTGGCGACACCAGTGTCCCCCTTGTACGTTCATAAAGTAAACTGTGCTGGATGTTGCTGCCTTGGAAACCGCGACACCGGCAAGAAAATAGAGCTGTTCATCCTTCCACACTAGACTGCTCGCTCTTCCTGGGAAGGCACTGATGAGCTTTTGTTTCCCCTGCGCAGATTTTAGAGTCAGTGTCGCTCTTTTAGTGTAACGAACTGAGAAATGGGAGGAGGATAGAACTCAGAAAACAACTTCCGCTGCCGAAACATTACGGATCACCTAAATAACAAGACAATTGTGGGAAGCAAAGGGGTTTCCTCTCTCGAAGGATGGTATGCGACCCCAACATGTTACCAGGGAAGAGGGACTACTCCTAGATATCCATACCTTCGCTACGTTCACTCTGCTAAACTTCATCCCATGGTAGTACTTTGAACCGACATCTGGTGTCTCTTGGGTGATGTACGCGATTTCGGCCGAGTCTTCTTTCCAGGCAATGTCGACAACATCTGCATCAATGGCCACCAGTGTCGAAATGCGGCGAGTTGCAACATGAAGACAACGTAGGCGGTTGAAATCCCAATACTCCGCATATACCTTTGCACCTCCAGTCTCTATTTCTCGATCCTCCTGCTCTTTTGACTTCTCGTCTGGGCTGATGAAAGCGATGAACTGTCCATTGGGACTCCAGGCGTACTTGGATATCTTCTTCCTATTGTCCTTGTTGGTGATGTAGTAAGGCTCCCCCCCACCAATTGGAAGTACGTAGATAGCAGAAGTTTTGCCTCGCTCTGCTCTGTCGGAGATGAAAGCAATGGAGTTTGCGTCAGGAGAGCACTGTGGAGATTCATCGTTGTATAGTCCACTTGTTAGCTGACGCGCTGAGTGCTCCTTCCCTACTTCTGCCCACCAGATGGATGAGACTTGATCGTCCTTTTCTGCAATAGGACTAGTTGAGTATACCACATGAGTCCCGGTAGGCGAGATCTGGACATCCCGGGGGACTTCGAGGTCCATTAATGCCTCTGGCGTCAATTTCTGTGTACCCATTTTTTTAAAATTTCAGGATTGTGATGTGTAGAATTTGTTTTAATTCGGGTGTGTGACGTGTAGAATGGATGGATTGTCCTCCTCAGGCTCCCCTGGAGTAGGTCTTATGTACAACACTAGATAACGTGGCTGACTGACAAAGTGGCTAGGAGGAGGCTGGAAACCCCGAACTTTGACACATTCAGCTTATTTTCCGGGGCGTCAAGTCCCGACCTATACGTGTGATGTCACAGATATCTGATGGTTCTGATACTTGACGGGTTTCCTGTCGCTGTGGTTCTGAAGACTTGAGGATGAGCCTCCCCTGACCTGGGAATGAAAGGACGGTCTTGCTTTCTAGGTCTGTATGCGGGTCCAACGGTGCCTGCCGCGTTAGTGGCTTGTGCGACATCGGATGAAGTTGGAATTGCCTGAAATGGTTAGCAAATTCCTGCACCTGCCGAAGCCTGCTTACGCCAGTCAGTGGCTACTACCACATGTTAAGTACATCTCTATTTTCCAGTTGCAGAAATCCCATGTGAAACAGTTCCCTTCATCAAAGACTATTCCTTTTCTTTGTGAGATGTCCGCGAGCTTCTTACCTCAAAAACATGCTCAAAAGCCGTGGAGGATTTGATCAATTCCTCCAAAAATCTGAAGAGGCTGGATGATTGTGGCCTTGAAAATTCCTTTGGTCATAGTTCTGACTGCTAAGACGTGCGGCAAACGATAAGTCTCGAAAGCTCAAGTTGATAAACATATCATCAGTGCCTAAGATATCGTGTTGGTTTTGTACCTTCGAAGTGTTGACAGCAATCAAGTCCAGGCTCGATCCCTTACACATCTGGCGACTTCTCTATCATTGACAATCCAACGTTCGGCGATGTAGGCTTGTTCCCCTAGATTTCTGGCGAGTCGCAGGCTCTTGAAACATCAAATGTCGTCAGATATTGGCTCGGACACCCATAATTCCTCGCGAGCACAAAGCGTGGAACTGGGCTAGATATCCCAAAGTATCTGATGGCGCAGTTGGGATGGAGCAGCGTCCTCACAAAGTTGTGAGGCTTTGGGTTTGATGCTTCATGTCTCTGCGTTGTAAAGAGACCTATACTGCGCCCTGATTTTACTATGACAACTATGTGAGTTGTAGATGGATTTACTCATTTCGCAATTCAGTGCTCTCTTTTCGAGTGTAAAAATAATCCATTGATCTGACTATCTAAACAAAGCGGGCATAAACGGCAACTTGGATGCAATGCCAAAAATGCATCCCTTTCCTCAAACTGTTGCTCGGCAATTCTTGTGCCTCTGAAGCCATCCTAGCAGGAACAGTGCGCTCTCCCACTGTCCTGCTCTCGGACCTGCTCAATGTCTGGAGATATCTATCAGCCATGATCTAAGAGATTCAGATTTACGCATGGCTTACGCTTCCACGTTTCTACTCCTCCTCTGTCTCACCCCCCTCTATCTCGTCATCCTCCGCGAAGGCCATCTGCTCGTTGAAGCTGCTACCGCCATTGTTGAGGTAGGCGAATGTGAGATCGATGCCGAGGTCGGAGAACACTTCAAGAGTCCTCGTGGACGAACTGCGTGTATTCTTCATGGTGGCTCCCTCCTCGTTGACAAGTCCATGGGCTCTGTTCCTGCACTCGGTCTTCTGCTCGAGGGTTGATCGAGTGGCGAATCGTGCTCCGAGGTCGAAGGTGACTTTTGTCGATCCAGTGCCGGCGCTGGCGTCTTCGTCGATTAAGTGATAGAGTTTGACGCATGTGGCGGCGTCCATGCCCGGGTCATGTGGGCGGAGGTTGCTCATGTCTCCATGGGGCTCTACCTTGGGGTATCTGCAGGGGATGATGTGAGTACTGGTGACAGGAACGGTATGACTGCTTTCGTCGCCTGGTTTGCCCGTGGCCGTCTCTCCGTGTGGCTCGCTCGGTGGGAAGAAGTTCGCGAATTTGGAGACTCTGGGTCTTGTGAGGTTGGCATTGGCAAGCATGATGGTGCTGATGTCGGGGCTGTTAGAGTCTGTGGCGATAATATCTCGAAGTTTGGGCTGGGGACGTCTGGATCCGATGACGCCGCACTTGGGCTTCAAGTAGCGAGAGTCCTTGTCGTTGGTGAAGTTGAAGCTGAAGTCAGGAGTGCTGCCATAGTGCAGAGCTCTGGCGACGGCGGGACGGCTGGAAGCTCGGAAGGGACGAGGATGGCAGTATTCGGTTGAGGGCATGTCGTCGTTCAAGAAAAATGATGGGAGACGGAAGATGGGTTGGATGTGGTTCGCCATGTTGGTGGATGCTTTTGGAGTTGAGATGTTGATGCTGGTGGTGATATCGATACTGCTATTACTGTTACTGATACCGGCGCTGATGCTGATGCTGATGATGCTGCTGTTGTTGATGCTGATGCTGACGCTATGTCTGGATGCTTGCTGAAATATCCTTGCTAATCGAGAGTGGTAAAGTAGCCGTGTCTGCGTCCTGGAGATCTCGTACAATGGCAAGACTGAGAGGATGCTCACCGCTTAATATACCTGTGAGCAATATATTGCAATTGTCGGTTTGACTCATTGGTCTGGGTGCTTGGCTGCCCCGAATCTCAGTATATTGGATTATCTGTACGACGGGCCATTTCGGGCAAAAGTGCCAAGCCCGTTGAGAGCATTAAACGGCATCTTTGCTGAACAGGAGTCATTCTTGGCGGTTATGTATTTGTAATTGTTTGATGTTGGGTTTGTAGATGAGAGAGTTCGAGAGGCATGGAATGAGTAGAATACTGAAGATGTTCAGAAAGGGGAAGAATTGCCAAGCGATTAAATGCATTACTTGGCAGTATGGTAGTCGTTCTTGGCCTTTTTTATATTTGTATTATTTGTTATTGATGGCATGGGTGAGAGATTTCGAGAGGCACGGGATGGGTATGATTCTGAGGATGAAAATCAAGGGGTACGATGCATTGGTTCGGACTGGGACAGGATCTGACATGGAAGGAAACATGAAACTGAACACAGTAGTAGAAGAGATGGGATTCAAGGCATCGAATGGAATGCTTTGGGCTAAGAAAGACTATAGAGCGGGGGACAAAAGTAGCTGAAGAGTTGTAGTGTATTGTTTTGTCTTGAGACAGAATCAGAGAAGGCAGACAAGTTGATTTCGAGGCCAGTCCCACATCGAATCAGTTTGGAGCAAAGACAGAGGAAGAGACAGAATGAATTAAACACCGCGTAGTAGTGCTCGCACTGGACTAGGATTGGAGCCCGACAAATGTCAATAATGAGATGCGTAGTAGAACAGAAACTGGGGCTTGGAGCAAAGGAAGGAACGCCGTCCCAAAATTGTGTAAACTCGGATGCTGACTTCTGAAAGCTTTGATCTCTTTCCAACGTGTTTGTCACTCAGGGCACTCGCCCTCCTTGACCAGCATTCACAGTCACCTTTGGGGGCGCATAGTTCGGTCTGAGCCACTGATGAAGCCTGGTATCATCGGACCTTTATAAGGTTTCTCACTTCTTCAATCCCTTCTTCTTCGATCCCTTCTTCTTCCTCGAGCTCAACGCCCTTTTCGCCGCGGTCCTCGCCTTCCTCGCCTTCAATTTCCTCCACGCTAGGAATCGGTCACCCCTCTGAAATTCCCTGACCTTGACCTGCGCCCTCTCTGCCGCCCTCCCAATATGCGTATTCGATTCTCGGTATTGATACCCCTGCTTCAATTCCATCTTCTTCAACTCCAACACCTTCTTCCCTGTCCTTTTGTCCTGCCGCCTCAACGTATCACCTTGCTCTATCATGCCTCCGACCTCCAATCCCTCATCTCCTTCTCCACTAGTGACCCTAGGCGGTGTAGACGTAGCAAGCGTTCCAATTTCTCTCTCCCTCCCCACCAATCCCAACCGCCTGTTCCTGGGCTTATTCCTGGGCACCGGCAATTTCATCCCCCTCTCAAACACAACTCCAATATACTTCCTCTTCCGATGCATTTCAGGGTCCTTGTAAAAACAGACGTACCCCTTCTCCTTTGCGAATATCGTATGGTCACGTCCCATGTCGCAATTCTCGCCCGGAAACCAGTGCGTGCCGCGTTGGCGGAATATGATGTTGCCGGGAACAACGAGCTCGGAGGCTCCCTTCTTGGCGCCGAGTCGTTTGCCAGGGCCAGGGGCGGCTTTGTTGGCGCGGCCTTGTGAGGCGTGAGATGCGGGGCGGGAATGATGGAGTGGGAGGAGAGGGAGCCATTGGAATGAGGGACAGATCTGAGAGGGCAGTGAAAGACGTGGTGATCGGAGACATAGAGGAGGCATGTTTGTTGTGGATGAATTGCGTGAAGTCGCGATGAAATTGAAGTCGCTTTCTGCGAGATCGAAAGGTGGACCCCAGCTTAGTCAGCGAGATACTGAAAATAAGAAAGACCGAACAGCTGGCCTTTCTTTCCTCAACCTCGACACCGCCGAACAGCTGATAATGAGGTTCATACTAGTTGCTCTACTGTGCTCGCTGGCTGGCCTAGCATCCGCGCAATTTCAATTCTTCGAACAGATGTTTAATCAGGGAGGCCAACAACAGCAACAGCAGCAACAACAACAACAGGCGCAGAATGTTGCCAGCGATTCGGAATGGTATCAGCGAACTTATGAATCCGGTATCTTTCATCCCTTATATTGAACTCCATTCTTGCTATGGACTTTGCTTATCTCGATCTCTCATTGTAGCCCATTGCTCGAATTACCTCTGCCCCGGCACCCTTGCCTGCGTTCACTTCCCGCATCACTGCCCCTGCCCTTTCCCAGCCGTCGAAGACAAGGTGGAATTGGGAGATGGAAGTGCCATATGTGTCAGTAAGGGGGGTTGGAAACAAGGCGAAGCAGCGAGAAAGATTGAACTGGCGAGGAAGGGAATGCTGTGAGAGTGTATCATATACAACGGGTGGTTGACCTCACAATATATACGGGGACCGGTTCCAATGGCCAGACATCTCTGGTCTCATCCAACATCCTGCAGCGTGGGCCTGAAGAGCTTCGTTCAAGCATTTCACTAAGAATAACATTTTGGGGTCTGGGGATGATTTTGCCATATATGTCTTGGGAAAGAACTCTTCTCGCCTCAAGTTTCAAGTACCGGATTAGCTCTCCTCCAGAGGCACTTGGACTCTTACAATTTCGTTTGTGTCCATATGTAATCTGTCCTGCACTACAATGAGAATCTATCTCAAATCCTGCTAATTCTGGACTGGCTGCAATTTACAAGGCAGACTACGAACTTCTATATTCCGCGGCGACAAGAAACTAAGAAGCCGAAGATAGCGGCTACTCCTGGGGTCGTCTCCCTAACTCTAGCAAGGCCCGATGGAAAGCTTAAGATATGTGCTCTGTTTGACGCCATACGACATTTGAAGCAGTGTTTCCGCGGGCCAGATGGGGTTCGAGATGACACGAAGCACCCAAACATCTACTGACCCCTCAGAGCAACGCATTACAGACAGCCCATGCTCAAGTCTGCCTCTAAACCATTTCCCCTCATCAATGCATGCCCAAAGTCCTGACCAAGTTCTGGCGCAACTAGGTACCCTGCAGCGATCGCCTGGGCACTCTGCTCATATCTCCCTGGGTCTGGTGGCGCTGCGTGAGCTGGTTCGTGTGCAGTCGATCGCTGGCCCATGCTTGACGATTAATACAACAGGGCTCTGCCCATTGCGAATACGCTAGACCAGTGAGCCAATACTGCACGAGATATTGGTGCTTGTACGCATATGACTCACTTTGCGCGTGATTTTGGTTTGGAATGGCTTGAGTAGGCTGGTGAGGGTCTTTCGCAGAACCACTTATGGGAAACTCTCGATTCGGCTATGGCTGTGATTCGGTAAGTGCAAACGTGCTGGGTGTGATAAGAGCTGCTATGAGTGTGTTTGCTACTTTCGGGCCGGCTAAGACTCGAATCCATGGTCCCGACTTGATCACGCATCCATTCATGCAAGCGCATCTGGCTCTGAATTAATTCAAACGTTTCTTTGAGCCTCGTAAGGTTTCTGCAGCACATACTTGCGAAGTTGCTTCTTTGTTCCTAGAATTTTCAGACGTTTGCCAGAGCCTATGGGTTCCATCTAGAACCATGACCGAATGCAGCGTCAAAGACCTTGGGCAGCTTCGTATAGAGACGGGATAGAGCGCTCTAGAATAGGCAGGTAAATATGTGAACCATTCCGATGCCGCTCGCAACATCGTTCGTCGCCTTGTTTGAGACATTTGTGTCTTATCAAGCCGTACTTTCGCCTTTTTTGGGACCAAGCTACCTGCGCTTCCCAGAATAACTATTCTATTGCTTCGTGATACTATAAACATGGACGAGATAAGCCGTGAGCCCGAGCGAAACCCTGAAGACCAGATCATCTCTTCGTTCTTAGAGCAGCGCTCACCAACATATCGGGACCTGAAGGAGATAAGCACGATAGTAAGTAGTCCATGAATGGCTATCATAGCCTCAAGAAGGTCCCTAGCGCTAATAAACACGATAAGTATGGAATGATCTCAGGGCTAGTAACCACTTCGCACAGGAACGTGCCTCCGCAGACGAACCCAATGATGAAGATCGCGTCGGGCATTACAATCTCATGCGGTACATCGGTGACGAAATGCAAAGATAAACTCGTGCCCTGGAGCTTCAGCGCCCTAAAAACAAGGTACTTGACCTCTGCATGGCTCCTGGCGGCTATACTGCATCAATCTGCAAGTACAGTCCTCGGGCAAATGTCTCCGCAATAACGCTACCCGAAGATCAGGGTGGTCTAAGGATCTTCGTGCGCCATGGCAGTGGTACCCGGGTGGAAGTATTGGAAGCCGATATCACAATGTTCGCAGCGGAATTTGGCATCACAGACATTCCAGCTACGCACCCCGAAGCTTCAAAGATCTCCAACGAACGCCCCTTTCCAAAGCCGTTCGACCTCGTCTTCTGCGATGGGCACGTCGCTCGCACTCAGAACGTGCCATCCAACCTCCATCCGACAGAAGTGTCCCGCCTCACAGGCAGCCAGCTAATTCTTGCGATGCTACGGATCCGAACAGGGGGAGCTCTCATCATGCTGCTTCACGGTGCTGATTTTTATCACAACCTCAAACTGCTCAGACTCTTCGACACAATCTCTCACATACAGTTCTTCAAGCCAACCAAGGCTCACGCCAGGAAAGACTCCTTCTATCTTGTCGCGAAAGAGATGCAACCCGGTCGCAGGGTAGCTAGGGCTGCAGTCGCCGAATGGAAGCAGGCTTGGAAAGATGCAACTTTCCCCGCTCCTACCGATGACGGGACCGTTGCCCATGACGAAGCCGAAAATATGGCCAAGCAGGTTGAGCGCGAGAAGGAATCGTCGGAACTTATTGAAAATTTTGGCGCAAGACTGATTGAGTTGGGGGGACCAATCTGGGAGATACAAAGGGGAGCTCTGAAAGCCTTGATGGAAGAATTGGAAAGAAAGTCGGCGGACTCTGACTTAGAGGAATCGGTTGAGACATCGGAAGAGGGTGCTAATTCTGAACCTACCACTCTGAACGGACTGACTAGAGACCCCAACGACTCGTCCCAATTGGAAGCCTCAAACGCCGATACCTTGGAAGAGAGCGCCGATTTTGAGGCTGGGGCTACTGGTGGACAAGAGTAAGAAGAGTTCAACGAGAATGCAAATTTGGGGGGTTTTGCATGCAGCTGCGGGCGTAATTGGTCTTGACCAAGCTTCCAATAATTCAGTGACAACGTTCCTGACGAGACAAGGATCTTGCTAGGGCAGTACACAAGAGGTTGCCGGATTCTAACGATGTGATTGCGTTTTGGCGCAGGTGTAACGAGTATGGCTATTTTTTGCAGCATGATCCAAGTCCTGAGTAGAAGATCATGGAGTTTGTATGTTCTGGTGTATGCAAACATAATCTTCATGATAAGAGCTGGACCGAGGCCCAAATAGGCCCATATGTAATCTGTCACCAACTGGTAGAGGGCCAATTTGAGGCTAGCCTTGACTCTGCATACACAGGGAACTTTCCAGAGTGATTCCTTAGATACGTTATTCGTCCGACAAGGTTACCCCATCTCCCCTCATTCTTTCCCCACTTGTCAGACGAATCTCTTCTTCCTCTTCTTAATCAATAACCCATCCTCACTAATCCAGACCAATTCTATCATGCATTGCAAATCGATTCCCATTAGTCCTCATATCAATGATGTGGGCGAAGGCCCTTCTGACGGCCTCAGCCTAGCCCTGGAATTAAGACCATTTCACCCTACTTAGCAGATTCTATCGTGATCTGGTGAAGGTGCCGGATGATGTTAGTGGTGGACTTCAAATCTTTGCAAGGACTGGTCTCGGACCTAGCAAGCAAGCAGGTATGGAAAGAATCCCCATGCTACATACAGCCCACTGGAAGAGGGCAAGCGTGGCAAGACGGAAAATGCGGGAGCGAAAGAAAGAAAGAAAGAAAGAAAGAAAGAAAGAAAGAATGGCGTTGTTCGTCATCATTTGTAAGATTGGAGATGAGATAGACGCCGACCGCGGTGATACTTTGAGCCTGCCACTCAGTAATACAACGCGTCTTGGACCTCTGTATGACCCCCGGTGGTACACCAATCATGCCTCTTTATGATGTCGGATCCCATGAGACCATCAAGCTTCTCAGCGTCTTCGACGCGATTACCGAGATTGCAGCTCCTTAAGCTGGCCTTAAGTCACACAAAAAAAAAAGACGGAGAACATTCTAACTTATTGCAAAAAAAAAACGTGCAGCCTGGGCACTCAGTGGCAGTGGCTGCTGTCGACGAGGAGGAGAAAAAGACGTGGAAGGAAATTACCTTTCCTCGTCGTTGACGCAGATGGACTGGAAGAACCGTTCAAAGGTCGCTAAAGAGTCCGGACTCGCGGAAAAAGTGCTTGAGCTTCCTCGAGAGATACGCTGTTAGTACGGGTTTGTTGAGGTGGGAGAAGCGATTGGCAGAGATGCAGAAAGAGGCTTTGGCAGCGGCGCGCTGGAGGGAGACGGAGATGGAGATGGAGATGGAGATGGAGATGGAGATGGAGAAGAAGAAAGAAATAGGGGTCCGAGCGAATCGATGCCCGTGAAGCGTCTTGCTGTCGCGACTGAAAATGCTTCTGTGTTGCAGTGCACGACTCAGGGGAAGATCTGAACGTTACTGGGGATCCTGATGTGGTGGATTGTTGTGGCGATGGCAAGGCTGGATATTGCCAAGGGTTTCATTGTCCATGTGTGGGAGCAGTGTGACCGCTAAGCTTCAAACTCAAATCGGGAAGTGATAAATGAGATGATGGTCCATGCTAGAGCTTGAGCCGGATGTTTGTTGAGGAAAAAATGAAGCATGTCTAAGAAGATAGTTTTGTTTACCTAATTTATAGGTCTTGGTAACATGGTTTAGCTAAACCCGATATCATCATCGTAGATCTGTATAGTACAGAGGATAATGCTACGTAGACTTGGCTGTGAAGGTAAGGCTAAAGCTTTTGAAATTTCTGTCATCTGAGACCCGTTCTTGGCGTGATATTCGTTTGGTTCTATTTCCCTATTGGGGAGCTTCTTTGTATTATCGGCTTTCTGGCCGTTTCATCCGTTCCAAAGTACTCATGGAAGCACACATTCTCGAGACCAAGATTGCACGACATTGGGTCAAGAATGCTGAGGTTATTGCAACAATGGGTATGTCGTAAAGCCATGCAATTCTAGGACCTTAGTCAGTCTTCTACCATGGCCAAGAGTGCTACACCTTGCCTCTTCAGGCTGCATTTCTACCAGCCCCGTTACCAAAACCACCATCCTCGACGACGATCCTCCCTTCTACTCTGGGCGCAATGCCTTTAGTCCAGTGCGGCAACTCCCACTCTCCAGTCTTCTCTCCCACCATTCCAACATCCCTCCTCTCAATCCCCGCCAGATCCATCCATCTCCGTGTAAAGACCCTGGCAATGTGCATCTCCCTCCCTTTCTGTTCTTCCACACTTCCGACACTCGATGCTAGACCATCATAACGATTGTCTTTCTCGTCATCGGTATCGCTGTCCACAAGTCTACCATCAGCGTCCGTATTGGCGTTTTCGGCATCGGCTCGTACATTATCAGTGCGGCCATGTTTGGTTCCCTTTTTGAGAGGACTGGGCTCATGAACTTTGCCGCCAGCGTGGAGACGGACATGCACGCCGCCCCAATGGCGGTGCAGACTGGGTGACCAGCGTGCCCATTTGCCGAGAACTTTGAGAGACATAAAATACTGCCTGAGCACCATGCTGATTAGTATGCCGTTCTCTTCGGAGACAATTTCTTCCGCGTTGCCGCCTTCGCTGCGAACGAGAAGAGAGTCGTAGCCGTCTTTGCCGCGGCTCATGTAGCCTCTTGTCGCCATGACGTATGATTTGTCAACGTCTAAAGGTTTCCCATTAATTTTCGTCCAGGTGACCCTGGATCCTGGAGCTAGATTTGGGTTGTACGCGAAATGTATGTTCGAGACTTGGGGGAACCGTCCCTCGAGTGCTGGGACAAGACAAACGGAATTTTCTAGCGCTTCAAGTATTGCTTTTCCATTGATCCGCAGGACCACGACTGGGTCTTCGAAGGGGAAGCAATTGAGTATATCTTTCAGTATCAGGATGCCAGGTGGGTATATTTGATCACCGCGAACGGTACCGGAGGCCATTAGAGTGCAATCAGCGTCGTAGTAATGGCGCATCAAGTCGCAGACGAAATTGCCAAGATTACTCTCCTTCGTCCTGACAGTAGTAAAGCGACCATCCAGTGGCACGGCGGTGTATCCGATTGGTTTCTCAAGCTTACTCCTCAGGCTCGACGTCAGCTTTTCAACAAGCCGGATTGTGGCCTTATCCTTGGGTAATGCGCGGGTGATGTCGCGGCGGATGATATCGAAGTCCCAGCCTGGCTGATCATTTGCTTTTCGACGTGCTTCAATGTAGCTGAGCTGCTTAAAGTCAGTACCCGATCGGAGAATGTGGGTTTCATTGATGATCTGATGCGCGTAGAAGTGGTCGTGGCCTCCTAAAATTAGGTCGATTAGGCCTGGTGGTGTCTTTTCTGCTAACTTGATGTCGCTAGGCTCTCGCGCGTGAGTCAAGGCGATGATTATCTGGGCGCCTTGGGCACGAAGTTCCGGCACTAGTTCTTTTGCTGTCTCATTTGCAGACTTGTAAATCAAGTTTGGCGGTAGGGAGTTGATGGTGTCCAGCCTGGATTCTTGGCGTAAACGACTGAAACGAAACTGGTCACAGTGCGTGTCGGACTTACCATTCCCGCTCCCCAAGTCCGACTATACCGACTTTGATACCGTTTGAAGCTTCCAATAAGACCGTTTTATCGCAGCCTCCCAAAGCTTGATTTTCTCCAAGGCCAGGATCCAATACATTTGCTAGTAGCCAAGGAAAATTGCACTGGTTTTTCAAGTGCCTGAATTGAAGCACGCCAAAGTCCAAATCATGATTCTGGCAGCAAAACATGTCAGACGAGCAAAAGGTTGGGTATATGAGCACATGAATGAGAAGGGTTCCATACTCACACCCACGCACGCCACAGCAGTCTCAAGATTGTTGAGGACGGGCACCATGTGACTGCCTTTAGTTACCGAGCTTTCAAGACTAGGATTGAAAGCGTCTCCAGAGAACAAGGTCAAAAGTTCTGGCTGATCAGTATATTGCGGATGTGAGCGGTAGTGGTTCGCCACGGTTTGAAAGCGTGATATGCCTCCCACTGGTTCCGCCGAGCCAGCTCTACCTAACAATCAGTACAGCTGTCGTAGTGTAGGCTTAAAGAATTGCTTGGATGCAACCTACTCGATGTGATAGACGTCATTGAAGTGCAGAAAGCGGAGATCTGGAGGACGTTCGTCTTCGCGGCGACTTTGCCATGTTACAGACTCCGAGTCTGGGAATTCTTCACCAGACATCTTACATCGATAGAGGTAATAGCAACAATCATCAATGATGAAGGAGAGTCAAGGTGCAGAGAAAAGCAATCATGTCCTAACTTCCCAGTGGCAAAAAGAATGCAAACATTTGACGCGTTTGCCGCAGCCGCGAAGGGAAATCATTACATCAGTGAATCTTTTGTAGCTGTACTACGAAACAGGGTTTTCGAAGATTCCTTCCACTTTCGTTATTATACTATTGCAAGCAACAGGCCTCGGGTTGGGTCGGTTCGACTTGAGGCGGAAGGATTCGGTCAAGGAATATTTGACATGTACTGCATTAACGAAAAACAACCCTGTAGGTGAGTGCCAGCCAGGCTATACACGAAGATGCTAAGCGAAAAAACCATTTGCCATCCTCCGATTCCAGCGGCAGATGC
The DNA here is from genome assembly GCA_009733775.1 of Alectoria sarmentosa. Taxonomy (NCBI): domain Eukaryota; kingdom Fungi; phylum Ascomycota; class Lecanoromycetes; order Lecanorales; family Parmeliaceae; genus Alectoria; species Alectoria sarmentosa. The sequence goes on from WOGZ01000404.1 coordinate 16,073, forward strand.
TTGCGAATCCGATGAATATAATGGTGGGTGCTTTACTCGATGCTCTACTCGATACTTTATTCAGGGCGAGATTGGATTCAAGCCGTACCATACCAGATACAGCCAAACAACATCCCAGCAGGGAGTCAATTGGGACCACCCGAGGAGAGATCTACAGACTGGCAGCCTTTGAAACCTGTCGGCTCAGCTCCGCTCCTTTGTTGATTGGTGCATCCGTTGGTTGCAAAGTTGAATTCCTGCGTCGCCACGATAAGTTTTTAGGGACTGACACACACAGTGGTGATGGCGCAAGCCTAGGGAACAGTGGCCACTGCCTCTTCAGAGCCGAGAGCGCATCCGTAAAACAAGAGGAGCAGATCGTAGTGTTGGACAGTCAAATCATCGAAGTATATGCTCATCTCTAAAATATGTTGCTCCATAGTGGCAGGATCGAGGCTACCCAGTGAGATTTGGTAGATGACCAGTGTTGCTCTAATACTGGGAGGACGTCTGGTTTGTTTCCGAAATTAGACGTCGAGAACCATCGGGAGGGGATATCAGAGATTGAACTCCGCTCTGCGGGGTTTCTGAAGATCTTGTAGGCCTCGAGGCGGTTGAAGATGTCGGAAATGAGGGACTTGGCCCTACAAACGAGAGGCGGAAGTCTGTCGAGGAGATTGGAGCGGTTTATGGGGGCGCTTGGGCTGGTTATACAGATTGGCGCTTGATCATCACCTTGATTATCAAACTCTCCGGCAGTATTAGCTTTAGTATCGGCTGTGGTCTCTTTAAACAAATCCTTTGTCAAGATTAATCTACCTTAGTGGCTCTAGTCTCGCCCTCATGTTTTCAAGATTTTAATTTGAGGCTGAGTGCTTCTTAGCTGGACTGAACTTATGAGCTGTGTATGTGAACTATATGTGCTTTGATAAGTATACCTAATTAGCCGAAACTTGGACTAGATTCCCCTGGTCTCACACCATGGTCTCATGTTTTTCATGATCCATTCCCCAGCAATGGCTGAGTCTCTCCATCTCCTTTCTCGCCTTTGGGCATTCCACGGAAATCCCCTTTGTCCACTTTCAGTACATTCCAAGTGCCGTGCTCCTTAGCATCATCAAAGAAAGCTTGGTTCTCTTCGAAGGATCTACCACCGGTCTCGGGAGAGTACAACTTCAAATAATTGTTAGTAACTGTCAGAGAGGGCTGGATATGAAAAATAGCTTACCCAGGTCCACCACGCGGCGAAGAGATTTGTGACCGCAAAGGCTAAGAAAAGCCAGTAGCTCAAATTGTTGAAGCCGATAGGTGTAAGTAGGGTCACGGCAAAGTTGGCAAATCCCCAGATGATGACCGAAATGGCGGAGCCTTGAGCGCGGGACGTCGAGGGAAAAATCTCCGTCGGAATCAGCCAGGGCTGAGTCAGCCACCCAATTCCAAAGATGCCCGTTGCTAAGAATAAAACAACGCTACCCACGATGGCGATCGGCATATCAGGTATGTTAAGTTTGTCGGCATTCTGTGCCAGACCACCGAGCAAGGTGAGGATCAAGAAGGAAGTCGCCATTCCAAACGCGCCCCCAACCATCATAACGCGCCTGCCCACACGATCGATAAGTAACCAGGCGAAAGTCATCAGGAAGAAGTAGGAGATGTAGTTGCCCTGTGTGAGGTATTCCGATACCGAAACGCTTAAGCCCAGAAGTTCAAAGATCTGTGGACCGTACACACTGACAGCGCCATATCCTGTCAGAGCCTGATTGATTTGGCCCATCACAGTCACCATTGTTGGGTGGAATTGTTTGCTCCCAGGCCAGATCATATCATTGTAGCCGATGACTTGACTCGATTCCTCTTCATGGGCCTTTTTAAGCTCGTCAAATTTTTCATTCATGTCGTCTTCTCCATAAATGTCAGTCAGAGCTGACTTAGCGTCCTCTTCTCTTTCGTGAAAGATGAACCATCGGGGCGTTTCTGGGAGGCGGTAAATGAAGGTCAGGAGCAGGACAGGATATATTTGCATAGCAATAATGGGTATACGCCAAGCTGGTACTTGTTAGCTGGGAATATTTGCATATACTCAGGGAGCGTACCCCATTGATTGTCCTTCCCGAGGCCATTGGTGACAGCAAGATTGATGGCGAAGGCCATGTTGAGACCAAAGATGTTCGACTGGAACTCCTTCGCCAAAGCTTCTCCCCGTCCACCCTCGGAGTTCAACTCAGACGAGTAGACTGGAATGACAGCATCGATACCACCGACGCCCAAGCCCATGATGATGCGTCCCAGAAACATGATAGTCATTGCACCCTTGGTGTAGCCTAAGCCCGCAATGAACATGAATAGGTTGCCCAAAGATGTTACTGCCAGACAAGCAAAAATACTGGGCTTTCTGCCTCCCTTGTCTGCCAACAGGCTGGCGAAAATAGCCCCAACTGCACAGCCGAGGTAGTAGACGGATACAATGACACCAACGAGGGGATCTTCCCCATCGATGCCCATGGTCTCGAGGTAGTCATAATTGGTGTTGATGAGGGACATCATACCCTGATCATAGCCATAAAGGGCGATGGCTGTAGCGGAGAAGAGTACGATCTCTTTCTTCTTGTCCATGAGCGCCTGCGTGAAGATCTTGGGAGATATCATTTCGGCAGTAATGCTAAGGAAGTTCTCTTTGGTCCAGGCGTATAGTCAATGCCTTTGATGAGATGCGTGCGAGTATTGTAAGAAGATGAGTCTACGAGGGTCAGCACGCCATTTTGTGTTATGGAAAGTTCCACTGGAAAATTTTCATGTCTCTAATGTAGTTGACCCACTCTGATCTCATCGGCGGGGTATTCCCGAGCCCTGCTGCTTTAAGCCCCGAGCTAAGGATATAGCCGAGATTAGTCATTAAGATCTGTAGAAGCTTGGCACCTTGGCAAGCAGTGAATGTTCACATTTCTGAACAACCACCTATAGGCCATCGTCAGTGTGGGCATCTTTTCCTTTGTTTCAGAATCGATTGATTGTCACTAATACAGATATGTCAACCACCAAGCCTCCAGTAAACCCGGCCCGTGAGGGAAGCAGCACTCGAGCTGAAGCCGCAGAAGCTACACCTGACCGCGGAAAAGAGGATGCGCCTAGGGTAAAAGAGGTGAAGAAGATGGGACGAGGAAATTCTCCCAGATGCCCTGCAACTTCCTCAGCTGCTCCACCGTTGCCCGAGGAGCAGGGCGAGACTGCACCTCCTCTACCAATGGAAGCACCCTCTGCGGAAGATGACGGCTGGGATCCTCTCTGGGATGAAAGTGCCCAATCTTACTATTTCTACAACCGCTTCACTCAGCAATCACAATGGACTAACCCTCGCGTACCGGACGCCACACAGCCTGCATTACCAGGCGTTGGTAATTACGACAGAATACTGGACCGTGCACCTGGGACCGAAGATCCAACACCAGCAGCAGAGCGACCATACGGAGGATACGACCCGGCAATACACGGCGACTACGACCCCACCGCTTCATATGCTCAAGAACAACAGACGCCGGAAAATGGCACTGGACAGCCTGTTGATCCTGCTGCTATTTATACGGCGACTGGGGTTTTTAATCGGTTCACGGGGAAGTGGCAGCCTCATAACATCAATCCGGAAAACCATAACGACGAGAATAAGAGCAAGCGGCAGATGAGTGCTTTTTTTGACGTAGATGCTGCGGCAAATAGTCATAATGGGAAGAGCCTAAAGGCGGAGAGGAGTGGGAAGAAGTTGAGCAAGCAGGAGTTGAAGGCTTTCAAGGAGAAGAGGAAAGAGAAGAAAGAGGAGAAGAGACGGGCTTGGTTGCGGGACTAATTGATTGCTCTTGGATGTGACATGACGTGTACTTATATAATGCTGTTGAGCGAGGCTGTCTTGTGTCGATGCTGCCGGCCGTCATCCTGGAAAGCGATCCACATTCAGGCTCACGTAGCATGAAAACTAAGAATGTCCACAAATATCTACATTATGTCCATAGTACAGAGCTCTCCGAAATGTGGCGAAACGACAATGTTGCGGAAAGTCCTCTGGAATTTTCATAATTCACTTTGACTACAACATCTTCTTTTCCATCACACAGCCGGATTCCATTCCCTAAGATGCCCACCACAACCATCAGGACCCTCAACGCCAACCAGATAGACGATCTTCTCTTCCTAGCCCGTCTCGGCGAGACCGTGGACCTGAAAGCGGACGTGGGCATCTTGGCCACGAGCCTCTTCACCACTCCCGGCACAATTCTCTTAGCTGCCGTCGATAAAAACAGCGGCAATGGGCTACTGCATATGGCTGCTGCAAATGGGCATACAGGTCTGTTCCGCCGAACGATTGGCGTGCTCTGCTGCCACAACTCTGACGAGGATCAGATACATTGAAAGAACTCCTCAGCCTCTCCGTCTCCAACCAGGCCCTCTCCCTCAATCTACAGAATTCATCCGGCAACACACCTCTCCACTGGGCCGCTCTCAACGGGCACTTGCCCGCCGTCAAGCTCCTGATAGAAGCTGGAGCGGATCCGACGGTCATGAACAAGGCAGGGAAAGATGCGGTGTATGAAGCGGAGGCTAACGAGAAGAATGAGCTTGCCGCATGGCTGCTCACAGAAGGGAAGGGGCTGGAGAGTACGGTTGGCGGCAGTGAGAATCAGGCTGCCGTTGGGGCCAGGGAAGAAACTGATGTAGAAGGGCAGCTTGAGGAAGTGATGAAGGAGGGGCCCGCGGAGGCGCAGCCTTGAAGAGCAGCTTCACACCCATATACAACATTCTACGGAGGCAAAATGCAGACCCTGGGGGACTAGGACAGAGATCCTGCTTCTCTTTCTGCAATATGGGGCATCTACACGGCCACGATCGCTGCTTTGCGGACAGCAGCAGTTTCGTCTTGCACAGGCCCGCTGCAGCAGAATATCTATACCGAAAGATGAAGCGATCGGATTTCATGTAGTTGGATGCAAAGTCACCGCCCGAAGAGAGGAAGAAGGTATTATATGCCGCTTGACCCCATTCCAAATACATTCATTTGGATCGCGGACTAAGTAAGTTGCATGTGCAAAAATTGGGATGTCTCCCAATCTCCATGGGTTGTATTGGAGAATAAGCGAGAGAATTCCTACTCCAACATATCGACAGAAAGCTTCAGAATTCCACTGAGAATGGGCCCTCATTCTCGGAGAATTGAGCTTTTCACCTTCACATACGCTAAAGAAGAAGCTTACAAGGCCGTTGGTGTTGGTCGTGAGCCGCGAGCCTCGACATACGAAGAAGAGTTTTCAATCTTCCGAACCATGGAGAACTGGGTGGCATTTCGTCAGAGCTGGCTTGCTTGAGTAACGAACAACATGGAGGAACGAGAAGACTCGTACTTTGATGGAAGGTTCGAAGAAGAGTCTCCAGATTAGGGATCTGGAACGAGATGAGAGTACTTACGAGGATCCATACACAACCTTTACAGCCGAGTTTGTTCATCTGACTGGGCAAGAGATCTTCCGTTTGCCCGGCTCGTGGGTGCTTCTTGATGTATTTACATTTCATAGTCAGATACTCTTATAAGACTTCATATTTAATAGATATAATCTGTTTAATGCAATCAACTTTCAAATATCTTTTATATGTATGATAAACGTTTTACAATATTTTTGTCTTTTCTTCTATACAGTTTGTGTCTGGCAATCCAGTAGTAAAGCCGTTTGATACGATTATTGATCTTGTCCTATCGGCTTCAAAGCCAATTCGCATCCTTTCTAACCATTGGGAACAAATCCGCCCACATTCTAGTCCCTGGCTCCGGGTACGTACTCAGCAGGCCTCGTCTCACCTTTGAACTGCGTCAAGACTGCATCGCAGATCATTGTTGATGATAGAGTTCAAGTGGTTGATAGATTATGTCTAATGGAATAAGGCTGAAATTACTAATCACGTGCGAGTTCAATCGAAATGTGCGATCGAATAATATATAATAAATCGATTTATATAACATAAAAAGCAATTTATTTATATAAAAATATGCATTTTATATATTTATTTTCTTGATTAAAAACTTTTCAAATTTTATATTAATTTATATAATAATAATAATAATAAAAACAAGTTAAGATTTATGAATTAAATTTATGATATTCAAGATAAATGAAGGCGAAACGAATTTAAGTAACGTCGATTAAGCGAACTCTGCTTGCTTTTTTATGCGTATATAATTTATTTTTATTATTATATAAAAAGCATTTATTTAATAATTTTATTTTTAATATATTTAATCGAATAATTCGATTATTTTCTTAATAAATCGTTTAAAATTATAATAAATAAATCGATTTTATTAATAATTCGATTTAAGATTATATATAATTAATTATAAACGAAGATCTTCGATTATAAACATAAATCGATTTATTATAAAAATTAATTTTATGATTTATTAATTATTATATTGAAAATTAAACGAATTGAATATTAAATGCGTCGAAAAAAAATATATAAATTGTTCAAATCGGATAAAATAAAAAATATACGTAATATATAATAACGTTTATCGTTATATTCGTTTTCAAAAATGCGATAATCGAATATCTTAAATTTAATATACTTGATTTATAAACGTATTTTATTATATAAACTTTATAATTGCTATAAATTTCTTGATAACATTATCACATAACTCTTTTTCAATTTCAAATAATGAAATAATAAAAAGATTGATTCAAAAACGTTTATCAATTCGATAAATAAAAGAAAATTATTTTCTTCGTTAACGATTTAATCACGATTAATACACATTATTTTGATCTCAAAAAATTTATCAAAAATTTGATTATTGAATCGAACGACGTTTTTATTAAGGGTGCAAAAGATTCTTTTAAAAATATAAAAATCAAATACTCAATGTGAATTTAAATCGCGATAAATAACATCAATTAAGTTTATAATAATGTTATTTAATAATTAATTAATGAATTAATCAACAACTTTTCGTTTTTTTGTGTTTGTTGAAATCTCATTATTCACATTTAAAAGATTATTTGCGAATGTTTTTATATCAATGTTACGAGCGTATCTTACATTTTTAATAAAGTTAACTTTTCTTTAATATCACATTTCTTTGACACTACCCGATTGAACTTAGCGTGACTTGATAAAAACATTTATTTTTATATAAATGTCTTTTTTTTATATATATACTTTCTTCTCACTTAGTTATCTTATTTAATATATTTATATAATATAACTTTATATTGATTTTAACATTATAATTAAGTTATTTTATTCGTATTAATTAACGAATTCAAAAAATCGTGTTGATAAAAATTTTATCAAGACATAAAAACTATTGAAATATCGTATTCCTAAATTAAATTATTTATAATAATTGAAATTCGAACAATTCGCATCGAGATAGCGATTCGCCTCGTTAATAATAACGAGTATAAAAAAAATATTGAAACATTCGTTTAATTAATAAATCGAAAAAAATAATCACACATTATTTTTATACAATTCAAGTTAAGATAATATCGATCATATTGTTCGAAAGATTATTATCAAAAATACTTAAATCTTTCACGACATCATTATCGAACAAGAAATCACGATTTTATAACCTTTTAAAGTTTTTCTTTTTTATTTCGCATTATCAAGTTTTTTCGCACGAAGTCGATAATGATATAATAAATATTTTTTGCATAAGTAACGAAACTAAAAAAATGTCATTTAATTAATATATTGTTTTCACGAAAGTTTAATAAATGAACAAACGATTAAATAACATTTTTTGTTGTTTTTTATGTGTTAAAATCAAACTTCTTTATTATACGAAAATTATCAAACACATTAAGTGAAAAATGTTAACACTTTTCTTTATTATAATATTCTTTAACATTATATTTTTCGAAATATTTAAATCTTTTTTCTTTTTCTTCTCTTTTATTTTCTTTTTTATTAATAATCTTTATCGAAATAAAAAAAAAAAATTACATTTAAGATCTTTTAAATAAAATCAAATCACGTCGTATTTTAATCATATTTAAAGATCTCGAAAACCTCTCTCAACATTATAAATTAAATTTATAATACATTTTTATTAATAAGTAATTACTACATTGAGCGAAAGCTAAATTTAAAAATATTTTAATATGCTAAATTAATTTCGTTTTAAATAAAACGATTTTCGCGAATTTTCATTTCATTTTCATAAAATTATTATCGATAAAGATAAGATTATAAATTTTTTACATAAATTTAAGTTTATAATTCAACAATTGAATAATATTATTTATAATTAACAAAAGCAAATAACATAATTATAACGAAAAATCAATATAATAAAACTTCAATCACTGAAAAAAAATTCAAAAAAGAATTTAAAAAACGAATTTTCTTATAATAAATTTAAAAATCGACTTATATCGAAAAAGAATAAGTTTTTCAAATTATTTAACTTTTTTATCTTTACGAATGAAAAGAGTTTTATATAAAATAATTAATTTTTCAAAATAAATTACAAACTCATTATCAATTATAATTAATATTTTATTATTGAATTTAAATTAATTTATGTCATTTTTAAATTGAAAAAAAAACTTTAAAATAGATTATAAAACGTCGATTGAAAAATTATTCGAATTTATATCAATTTTATAAAAAAATAATGAATGATTTGATCGATATTCACGAGGATTTTAATTAATAAAACAATGTTAAACGATAATATAACTTCCTTTAATAAGATATCATACCTTTTATAAAGTTTTACGTCGACTTTATTCAACTTAATTAAGTTATCGATAAAAACAAAAACAATATAATATAACATTTATGTTTAAAGATTCGTGAAGGTTTACGAAAGAATTAAAACGCATATAAAGATTTTAACGAATTCATATTTATTAAAAAGTATTTACGAAAATTAAATAACATTTAATATGTTGAACATAAAAAAAAATTTAAGATATTTATATTTAAAATTGCATTTTTAATAAAAAAATTAATTATCTTAATAACGAGAATTACTCGCATTATAACAACATTTATAAAACTTATTACATTTATTTCACTTATCAAAATTAAAGTCGAAATCGATATTAAAAAGTTTATATATTATAATTACAATCAAATTAAACACATTAAGCGTGATTATTTTCAATCGAATAAAAAAGTTGTTCGAATGCATATTATAAAAATAAATAATAACGATAACGATGATTTAAAAGATTCTTTGAATGATTCGAGAAAAGATTAATTTTTTTTTAAAATCACGATAAGAGATAATATAAACGTGTGTTTAATGAATATGTTAAATAATTTTTTAATATAACGTCTCTTTCGAATAATAATTACGTTATTATTATAAAATTAATAAATGATTTTTTCGAATTTTTTTATGAATTGCGAATATATCGAAGTTTATATTATTTTTAATAAAATTATCATATTTGAGATATATAAACGCTTATAAATCGAGCCTTATTCTCTTTTTAAATTAAAATCACTATAAGACTATAATGAACGATTGTTTAAATAATTTATCACTCATTGTCTTTTATTTATTTTGAACATACACGATCATAAAAAAAGATTTTATTTTATTTTTATCGCTTCATTAAAACAACACGATTTGATTTTCGAAAAGTTATAAATGAATAAACATAAAATCGTATTCGATATGCTAAAAGATAAAATGTTGTTTATATTTAAATGATGTGAATATAACGATAATAAAACATTAGCATTTAAAAATCTATCGTTTTTATCAAAAACATCATTTATTGTTATTATACGACCTTTTAAATCTATTGTTAAAAATGAATCGAATAAAGATAATTTCGATATCGATCATTTTAAAGACATTTCAAATAAAAAAAGATCGACATTAACATTTAAGACATTTAAAGAAAAGATGATTAAAAAGTCTGATCTCATCGATATTGCTGAAATTAACGCATCGATTTATTATCATTTAATTTAAAACAAAAAAAATAAACTCTTTTCTTTGACAATGAATGAGATTTATAATATTTTCAATAAATTTTTCGAAATTATATTATAATTATAACGAGATAATCGTATATCGATCAATAAGTTATATTTATGCGATTTCGAAATCAAATATAAAAAATATTATGAATCATACATATCGAAAAACGCTCAAATCAATAATGCTAAAATTTTCACTCCTTAAAAGATTCTTAACAAATTTTTTGTGGATTATCATAATTACGCAGATGTTTTTAATAAATTACAAACGAACATATTATTTTCACATCGTTTTTATGATCATAAATTGAAATTCGTTGAAAGAGTAAGTAAAAGTTCATTATTTAAGAGTCGAATTTATTTATTATTAAGTTATAAATTCGAACAAATCAAGAAATATTTGAATGAACATTTGAGAAAAGAATTTATCGTATTTAATTATACTTTTTTCGTTTTATTTGTTTTATTTATTAAAAAATCAAATGAAAGTTTGCGATTTTATATGAATTATCGAAAATTAAACGTTATTATTAAAAGAAATCGATATTTTATTTCATTAATAAATGAGATTTAAATAAGAATATAAAATTGTAAATATTTTATACGATTTGATATTATCGTTATTTTCAATAAACTTCGAATGCATTTAAATAACGAGAACTTTATTATATTTATCACATTTTTTAAAGCATATAAATATCGAATACTTTCGTTTAAATTAACAAATAATCTTATTATTTATTAATAATACATAAACGATATTCTCTTCGAGTATTTAAATAACTTTTATTAAATATATTTAAATAATATTTTTATTTACAATAAAATTAAAAAGAAACACGTTTAATATATTCGATTAATTTTTCAAAAGTTATAAAAGATCGATTTATAAATGAACATTTTTAAGTGCGAATTTTATGTATAAAAGATCAAATTTTTAAATTTATTAATGTTTATCGATGAATTACGAATGAATTCGATTAAAATATAAATCGTCGTCGATTAAATATAACTTACAAATTTAAAGCAAATATAAATCTTTATCGATTTTTATAATTTTTATAAAAGGTTTATAAAAGACT
>WOGZ01000405.1:0-27070 GCA_009733775.1 Alectoria sarmentosa
AAAAGAAAAAGAAAAAGAAAAAGAAAAAGAAAAAGAAAAAGAAAAAGAAAAAGAAGAAGAAGAAGAAGAAAAAGAAAAAGAAAAAAAAGAAAAAGAAGAAAGAGAAGGAGAAAGAAAAGGAGAAGAAGAAGAAGAAGAAGAAGAAAAAGAAGAAGAAGAAGAAGAGACCTGATTGCTTTTGATGGAAATTCGGAAACCACCTGCATGGGAATGTGGACAAGAAGGGTACTCCTACACGTCACCCCGCTCTCGCAGGCACCACCCTTTAGGCCAAAGTGAGAAGGTTGTCGAGTGAAACGGCACTCCGAATTGCATTTTTGGCTAACATAGATTGTTTCTGGAGGATGGAGCGATCCCGATGATGTGCTTCCTAGAGGAATAAACGCAGGCCTAATGTATCAGATCTACCTCCCGAAACCCAGACCCAGACCTGCTCCCGCAAACCCCCACGAAATGGTAGAAGATGATAGATGTTGCATTCATCAGGACGATGCCTTGGGCTCAATTCTCCCGACAACTTTCTTCAGCACCTGCGCCTGCGACGCCAGTTCGATGATTCCCACCGGCCACCACCATCGCTTCTTCCACCCTTCCCTGATGGGCAACCTTTCTTCTCCGAATATGGCCGCCATGTAAGACACCGGGACCCGCCAGCCTCGAGAGCGATCGCCAAACGTCTTCTGGAGGAACGCCGCCTCCGCAAGCCCCATTGAGTTTTGCACCGACCCAAACTCCAATTTGGCATTGTCGCGCTTCTGTTGGTCGATGCGCTGGATTCGGAATCTCGCCCAGTCGTCTATCGTGAGATCTTTACCATCGCGCGCAGAGGCCAGCATGTCCTCGACCAGATCTTCTTGCTTGGAGTGGTTGTCTCCTTGCGCAAAGTCCCGCCGCGACATGGAGACGTCATGCTCCACCGCACCGTGTCGGTCCAGCTCATCCAGATTCAAACACGCCACTCCGCTCGAGTCTACCTGTCCCTTGGCGCGTAACGCGAACATTCGAAACACGTAGGCGAACGGGTTGCGGATGAAAGCCCAGAAGCCCGTTGGTGGGTCGTCTTGATGTTGGTGGTACGCCACGGATGTGAGCAGTTGTCGGAGGGTGATGCTGACGCCGATTTCTTTCATGGCCGCTTTCATCTCGGCGGCGCGGACGTTGCGGCCGTCGCGGGAGACATAGCCGTGGTTTGCGAGGGAGTTGATGATGGGGCAGGGGCCGCGGATGTCGCTGGATGAGGGGGCGCGGTATTCGCCTTTGCGGAGAAGGGGGGTGCTTTCGTCGGATTTGTGATGAGACATGTTGGTGCGATGCGCTGATGGAATTAGAGGGTTTACAATAAATGGCGGAAAGGGGAGGGATCCGGGATATTTGTATGTCTGTTTTATTATTTCCAGGGGGATTGAGGGATGCAGATGTTCAGCTCAGCCCAGCTCAGCTCAGCTTCACGAGGCTGTGTAGAGATTCGCGGGAAGTCATCCTCCTGAGGCAAGGGTTTCCGCCGGAGCTGACTGCCCTCAATGGACGCTTTTCGCAATTTCTTTTTGCGCAAACTCGTTTCAGCATCACTATTCGTAGACTTGTCACAGATTTCATCACGGTGCTTATTATGCTTTGTCGCAGAATCCAGCTGCTAGGGTAGAGGATAGAGACGACGCCGAACTGGCGACGGGCTGTCTAATAGTTTCAGGTGAATACTTAGCGTAGATCGGTGTCAGCGCAAAGGCGGGGTAGCCAATTATTGATGCTGCTTTGGCTTTTGAGTGGTGTATGATTCAGTCGTAAGCGTTGGATAGCACGCGACCAAGCCAGTTCAGGAGTCTGGACAAAACCGAACAGCAAGTGTCCAGTATCCAGTCCACGCTGACCGTGCCGCTGTGCCACTGTGCCACTTGCACCGTGGGCACGATTGGCCGAGGAACAGTTCTGATCTAGCCCTGGTCTTGTAGCGCTTTGTCTGAATGGTAGCTGAAGCTGGAATGCATGTAAACAAAGGGATGAAAAGATGAAAAGATGACATCGAGATTGGTCTTCGTATGTCATTAACTTTCCAGGCTGTTACTTTCCAAATTTTCCCATTCGCTCAGCGATGTGTCTGGGCCTTGTCACGTGATGATTACTCTTGCCAAGTCTCTTGGCAATCAATCTCAATTTGTCTTGGCTCCACTTTGGTTCACATCAGACTTTGTGACCGTCGCTTGGATACCAAACCCTCAACCCTTGTGCTTTCTCAATTCGGACGTTTCTCCTCACTGACCCCGACCTCAAATTTTGGGCTGGCTGATGGCTGCCAGGCACAGGGATCAAGTGTATCGCCAATGGTCCGAGTATTAGTACATCCATCGCATTCCAAGGGTCTTGCAAGCACCAATCATCATGGCCCCGTCATCATCTAGATCAACGAATGTCCATGGTCCAAGCGAAGAGTGTCCTAATTGTTTTTTTGAGACTTTGGTAGGCGCCGGTGCTGGACGACTCTCGAACAATGGCTAGACCCCGGCCAAGGATCCTGGATGGAGTTGAAATACATCCGGCCCCCTTCAGCTTTGACGAGTGGTCCCTCAATGCCAATTCCATCATAGGACGACTAAAGGCAGGAAGCTGTGGATGTCATAATGTCTTTGGAATCCCAGAGACCTCTCGTGAATGGCCTTGCCAACGGCCAGACTGTCAAGTCGGGAAGGACCGTGGAGGAATGGAACAGCGAACTGGGAGCCGCAGCCAAGGACTACCAAGCTGAGTTCCACGGCGATGAGTTGCTGGGAGACAAGCAGGTTGTGCCCACTGGGACCTTGCTGGACATCCGCGATGTCTTTACCTGGGGCAATGCCAAGCAGATATGGGAGGTACTATCGAAGATGGTCACCGGCCAGGGTTTGGATGTAAGCGTCTTGTACCGAGGCGTCTAACATGGCGTTACTAGCGGTGGCGTTGGTATGTCTGACGTGAATGCAGATGGTATCGGGCTCACAGCTTGTGGGCTCTCTGCCGGAAAATAGTGCAAACAGAGCTGCATTCATCCAGAGCCAAGTCATTGCAAAATACAATAGGATGTTACATCCCCCGCTCACATATTTGGGAGATGCATTTCAGTACCGACAATCAGACGGGAAGTTCAACGTGAGCGACGTCTTTGGCATTGGCAATATTCCCCGTGAGTTCCTAGACTAATCCATTGCAACTCTCCAGAGTGTTCTGTCGCCACATCTAGGTCAAGCTGGGGCTCCGTACGCAAAGACAGTCCCATCAAAAACGCACATTCTTGGAGCGCAACCAGATCCTGGAGACATCTTTGATCGTAGGACATGACCATCTACCTGATGACTTCGGTCCCTTCTAATGCAAGTCTAGGGCTGATGGCGCGGAAGCCCGAGGGGCGAAAGAGTGGCTCTGGCCTGTCAGCCATGCTGATTTACCACGCCACAATCATCATTCATGGTCAGAGGCCCATTCCAAGCTACTAGCCGCTCAGTCAAGTAATACTAAGGTTCATAAAGACATATTCCGTACGAATAGTTCAGACAAGAATATTTCCGATAGCTCTTCCTACTTGGACCTTTCCCCCCTTTATGGCTACACGGACGAGATGCAACGGAAGGTCCGAGACAGTGAATTCAAGCTTGGCCTGCTGAAGCCAGACACCTTTGCCGAAGATAGACTGCTGCGTCAGCCTCCTGGTGTCTGCATAATGCTTGTGATGTACAATCGCTATCACAATTACGCCGCACGGCAGCTCCGTCGCATAAATGAAAACGGTAGGTTCTCAGTCCCATCAAAGTACGCTGGGGAGAAGCCCGTGGCAGTCGCAAGGGAATGCGTACCTGTTTTTAAAACAGATGAGAACCTTCGTAGCTATTTGAATGAATACCAAGACTGGAGGAGATATCGTAACGACTACAAGGGGAAGAATGCTCAAAAGGAGTGGGAAAGGTTCTTCAAAAACAACAAAGCCATTGGCGAGGAGCAAGCCTGGTCGCAGTATCGTACGGATATGAATGCGAAGTACGCGGAAGAGGAATTACAAAAAAAGATCGACGATGCCATCAAAGAAGACTCTGTCGCGGAAGCGAAGATTGTGGACTTTGGAAAGGCATATGATGCCGCCTGGAATAAGCTAGATGACGACCTTTTCAACACCGCCAGGCTGTGAGTACACCCTTTGAGGTCCCCACGAATGTTGTTGGGACGAGCCTGACGATAGGATAACAGTATTACATGCGGGATATTTGTGAACATTTCGATTCACGACTATCTCCGTGCGCTCATGGGCTTCCATCAGTACAACACATCATTTACGCTTGACCCGCGCATCGCAATTGACGAGGCAGGCAAAAAAGATTCCGTTTCTCGTGGCATTGGCAATCAGGTCACCGTCGAGTTCAACCTGCTGTACCGATTTCATTGCGCAATTTCCGAAAAGGATGAGCAGTACACCGAAGACTATATGAGAGAAGCTTACGGTGCATACTTCCCAACAGACTGGGATCCAAAGACTATGACTTTGCCTCAATTCTACTACGCGATGCAGCGATCGGCAAGGGACGCAGTAGCTAAGGCGGTCGTGGAGCCGTGGGATATTGAATTCGGTCTGCGGACCGAAGGGGACATGAAGTTTCCTAGGAACGAAATTACCAGGCTCTTTGACGACCAAAAGATGGTAGCCCAGCTCGTCAAAGCTATGGAAGACCCAATCTCGAACTTTGGTGCGCAAAATGTACCAAGGTGCCTCAAAGCCGTGGAGATCCTGGGCATACTCCAGGGACGGAAATGGGAGGTAGGGACCTTGAACGATTTCAGGGACTTCTTCGGCATGCCAAGGCACAAGACGTTTGAAAGTATCGCCAAAGATCCAAGCGTCCAGAATGCGCTGCGGGACCTTTATGACCACCCGGACAAGGTCGAACTTTACCCAGGCATCTTTTGCGAAGGTGACGAAAAATTGAACCTCGATCCAGGACCTAGCGATGTCTCCTCCGCTTTATGGGCAGCGATATTCTCGGATGCCATCACTCTTGTACGGTCAGACCGTTTCTACACAGTCGTAAGCCAACACCTAGCTCAAAGTATAGCATGCAACAGAGCCAACTAACTCCGAATAGGACTGGAACACGAATTCTCTCACCTCCTGGGGTATGAAGGAGGTGACTCCCGATCCAGACGTCGTAAAGGGTTCAGTCTTCCATCGCCTGATTCAACGGGCGTTTCCAGAGTGGTTCCCATACGACTCGATCAACTTCTTCCATCCATTCTATACCGCCGAAACAAATGCAAAGCTGGCAAAGGAACAGGGCTATGAGGATATCTTCAAGTTCGAAAGTAAGGTCGAAAAATCTGCTCCTGGAGGATACAAGTACGATTGTACCGCATCCTTGCCAGAGAAACCGGCGAAACCTGTGTATCTCAGTGAATACGACGAGGTGAAATTTGTACTGAGGGATGAACTCGAGAGCTTTGTGAATCCCGCATGTACAGACTGCGCCTCGTTCCCAAAGAAGGTTGCGGAGCTTCTCGTTCCTGGAAAGAGTAGACCAGAATCGAAATCGGCGATTGATATTGATCCGAGGATGGTTCTGGACTACTTTGCTGCAGTAACGAGAGACATCGTAAAACGGGAAGTCATCACAGTGGACGCGCAACAACCAATATATCAGATCGATGTTACTAGAGAGTAAGCCAAGTTCTTCACGTACTTGTTCGAGTATGAGCTTAATGGCTAATCTCATACGCCAGCTTGGCCATACCCGTCATTACACGATATTTTGCAGACCTCCTAGGCTTCACTCACCGATTGAGGACGGAGAATAACACGAAAGGAGAATTTTCCGAGAACGAAATCTACCAGCACATCACAAACTGCCAGACTTTCCTGTCCTACGGTGTTGATGAGACTAAAATGCTCTCACGTCGCACAGCGTTCACAACGTCGATGCAGTTTCTCTACGACTTGGCAGAGAGTGGCAACATCAGAGCAGCAAGCAAATCCTCACTGTCGAACTTTTTCTCTTGGAATGGTACGGATGAGTCTCCTGAGACAAAGATGAAAAGCTTTGGCATGAAGATAGCAAAGAGCATGCTCGAGCAAGACAAGGATGCCGGCAGAGCTACCGCCACGCTTCTTTTGGTTGCTCTTGATGGTGCATATAATTTTGTACTAGCTGTACGCATCTCCCTCAGATGTCTTGACGGACATTGACGGTGTTTCTGACATGCTCCCAGTTCTCATCCGTTTTGGATTATTACGTCCATGGTCTGAGCAAGCATGCGGAAGCAATGACAACCGACTCCATGACAGACCCAAACACCTGCGAATGGCTCAAAGTCCAGACAGCCGCTTTGAAAGAGGATCCTGCCAGCGACGAGGAGATCAAGTTGTCTGTTTTGGAAGCTCAACGACTTAGCGTGAAACTCCCCGTTGTGCGAAAAGTGGCCAGATCTGTCACCGTGACGGATGCCGAGGGCAAAAAGCGTTCACTGCAGAAAGATCAGATCGTGATCTGTGACGTGGTGTGTATTCTCAAATTTACGCTCTGCCCGATCCGATTTGCCCCTCGCCTTGGGCAAGATTTGCTAACTAGAGTACTCTCTACAGTATCGCGCCTCCCGTCACAAAGAAGATTTCAACACTGCCGCCGACTATCTGACCTACGGTTCGAGCCTCAGCGAAGGTCTCGTAGACTTCAACGCCAAAGAGACAGCCGTCCTCGGTCTCACAGCCATGATCAAAGTCCTCGCGCAGATGAAGAATCTCCGCCGAGGCCACGACACCCAAGGCAAGCTCAAAAAGATCAACATCGATCAGACCTACGAAGGCTATGCGAATTTCATGGCCCCTGACCGCATCGAGAAGATTCGCTGTGCAGTCGAGAAAGCGAACAGCAAAGCTGGGAATAAAGTCTTCGACGAGAGGATCTTGAAGCCAAGGACTGAGACGTATCTCACGCCGGAATGGGATGAGATGATTCCTTTCCCTACCAGTATGTTTTTCCTCCCCTATCCACCCAAATCCTTCTGACGATGCGTACCCACAGCATGGAAAATCCGCTTCAACGGCTACGGACCGAGCGACTACGATTTCAGCTCCCTCATCACGCCACGGATCCCAGACGATCCCTTGTATCAGCCGCAAGGTGCCAGCCACTATGGTGGATCCTTTGCGGACGTCGTGTGCATCTGCAATGAGTCAGGTAAGGTGTGTAGATGTAAGGATGCGACGGTTCAAGCGCCAGAGCAGCAGGAGGCGAAAGACTCCGCCCTGAAACCGGCCACTGGTGTCAGCTTGGTCATGGGCTGCGGTATTCCAGGGCCTTGAGAACAGGAGGTGGGAGATGCATGTGCCACGGCCTGATTTCTAGTTTTGATTTTGTCTGATCTTCTTTGACTAGTGCAAGATGCGTGAGATTGATTGATTGATTCTATGTGAGGGGCTGTGAGTGGTAGCTAGCTGTGCTGTTGATGAATTTTTCTGGTAGTATCCTGAGTCGCTCGCTATTCACTCTGCCTCGTTCGTTTCTCTTCATATCAACATCATAGCTTTATAGACTATTCCCCCTCTCTCCATCTATCTACCTATTTATAGTTGCCCAGCCAAACAAAGACTTCTCATATCAATTCTTTATATCCTCCCTTTAATTATCCTTTTTCACTTTCCTTTTTCTTCTCGGCGGATGAAAGAACGATTAGCTTTTAGTGCTTGCATACTTTGATGTATACGTTATACACACACACACACACACACACACACATATACACATATGAGGGTATGTAAACGACGTTAGTAATGATTGAGCCGTCTCAACGTCGACCAAGACTAGTAAGCGAATAAAGAATTTAAAATAAACATATTCTCGTATTCAAGCGTTAAGATTATTTTTTCTCATATTTATATTATATAAATTTAAAATAAATATAAAAAATGTATATAAAATAAGTGAGTGAGATAAAAATATATATTTTATTAAAAAAGATGAAATTAAATAAAGAGTTATTATTTAATATTAAATACGTTTATATTTTATTTTTGTTAACACACGTAAATTTTGTTAAAAGTTACTTTTTTTTAAAAAAAAATTCACGATGTTAAAATCGATATAAAGTTAAATAATATAAATGAATTAAATAAAATAATTAAGTGAAAAGGAAACATATATTTAAATAAAAAATCTTATGTAAAAGTAAATGTCTTTATTAAAACACGTTAAATTTAATTAAATAGTGTTAAAGAAATGTGATATTAAAGAAAAGTTAACTTTATTAAAAATTTAAAATACGCTCGTAATATACGATATATTTTATAATTATTAATTATAATATATTATAAAATTTCAAAAATCTAATAAAATAAAATTAATGTGATTAATGCGATTTTAATATCACATATATTTCGCTTCGCTATATACATAAATTTTTATATAAAATATTATTATATTAAATTTATAAGTTATTTATTATTAATTCTCGTTATAACAATTTTTAAACGTTTAAAACGACGAAATATTATAACATCGACGATATTATTAAAAAAAATCTCACGATATATTATTATCATTGTTATTATTAATTTTCTTTAATTAAAAATAATTATTAATTAGAGATTTCGAAAATATAAAATAAATTATAAACATATTTCTTCGATTTTTATAGCGTTGAAACATCGCTTTTTAAAAAATATATAAGCGTATTTTATATTTTTAATAAAGTTAACTTTTCTTTAATATCACATTTTTTTAACATTATTCGATTAAGTTTAATATATTTTAATAAAAACATTTACATTCACATAATTTTTTTTTATATATATATTTCTTTTTACTTAATTATTTTATTTAATATATTTATATAACTTAACTTTATATTAATTTTAATAAAATTAACAAAATTTGTTTTAACTTAATTTTTCGAATATATTTAATATTTATAAATTTTTTTTTTTTTTTATATTATGTGATAAAAATAATAACTTTAATTTAATTAATATTATATTAAAAGTAAATAAATAAATGCTTTAATAATAAAGTTTTAAATTTTATTAAATTTATTTAAACGTTTTTATAAAACTTTTATTTTTTCTAAATTATTAAATTTTTTAATTTAAAAAATTGTTTTATCGATATATAAATTAATTTACAATTATTTTTTAAAGGCTTTTTAAATATATAGTTAATTTCTTAAATTGCAATTTTGAAAAGTTTTTATAATATTATTTAATTTACGCATTTTAATATAAATTTTTCATAATTGAAACATTAAAAATGAATAAAAATGTAAATATAAAAACTCTTTTACGCGCAACTATAATTATTGAGTCGAGAATAAATAGCAAAATAATTAAATTGGATTCTCAGAGATATTGAATTAAACCTTTGATGTGGCTATCTAAGCAAGTCGGCAAGGACTTTTGTCACTGACCCTCAAATAGTCATCAAGTATCCATTGCAATAGCCCTAGCCCTACTGTCGGCCCTAAGTTGTTCGTCTATGCTGCCTGTACAGAGCAACACTGACAGTGCGGAAAGCGAACCACCACTTCGAATCGAACACACACACCCATCTCTCCTCCTCCTCTTCGGATCCCTCGAGGCCACGGCGAAACTCTAGGTGCGCGATGCCCAGACGGCATTTCTCGGCGTCGGGGCAGTCACAGAGGAGGTATCGCGTCATCGTCAACATCGCCTCAAGCTCCCGTTTGCTCGTAGCGTTCAGTCGCTCCAGCGGCACGGTGTCGTAGCTTAGGATGCTGAGGATCCATATGCCGTAGTATGCCGCGAGAAGCTCTTCGCGCTCGATGGGCTGACTCGCGTATGGTCCGGCCGTGGAAGTTGTTTGCCTCGCTGCTGGTTCCTCATACAGGATGCACGCGTGGGCGGCGCTCCTGGCATTTTCCATCAGCCGTTCATTCCTATCTGTGACCGTGCGCAGCAAGACGTGGCTGCTCGATGGGCCCCGATACCCCTTCCTGCTTGCCTCGGCCACGTGCGCTCGAGCTTGCTTCTGCGCCTCGGCGAAAAAGTCCAGTCGTGTGGCGTGAGGTTGGGACTTCCAGGTGACGCTGTGGTTGATTGCTCGGTCCAGGTCGCAGAGTTCAAGCAGGATGTCGTAGTGGTCGAGGGAGCGAGATAGGACGGCGCCGGAGATGGTGCAGGCGTTTTCGTACCAGACGTGGTAGAGGAAGCGGCAGGTAAGGTTGAAGGTTGTGATCGATGCGGGGGTGGGGAGGTGGGTGTAAATTTGCAGAATCAGTTCCGCGGGGAGGGAGGAGAGGCTGACGTGTCTTGGGGGTTTGGGGGGAGTTTGGTTGACGGAGGTGAGTGTGGTGGATGACGGTGTGAGGGAC
Source organism: Alectoria sarmentosa (assembly GCA_009733775.1). Lineage (NCBI taxonomy): Eukaryota > Fungi > Ascomycota > Lecanoromycetes > Lecanorales > Parmeliaceae > Alectoria > Alectoria sarmentosa. The sequence continues at coordinate 10,330 of WOGZ01000405.1, forward strand.
ATGGCGGCGGAGACTCTGATCGATGGAGATGGATTCAAGTGGTCTTGTTTGTGGATCTGCTGCCAGCGTTCGAAACTGAAGCATGGATGATGTCAAGTGGGTTCTTGTATCCTTGAAGGGTACCGGAGTGGTGAAGTCGGTTTGTAGGTGTGTTGTGACTCACACGAACCAAGGTCAGGTGTGCATGAAAAATGTGATACGAACGCTGTCGAAGGAGATGCACCAACGCACTTGCAGCTTCTCTATGACACATACCGTTCGTTTGGACGCAATATTCCCCAAATCGAGATTAGCGCCTCACCCTTCCGGTGCTATCATCAGCGCACACAATACCGAACACAAAGCAGGGTATCCCTAATTATGCCCCGCTCAGCTTCCTTGTTGCGCCCTCTCATGGCACTTCATTTCCCTATGGTTTGGCAAATGTCTGCTTATTATGTTGTGCCGAAAGGCGAATTTGTTTAAAACGCAGCTCACCGCATCAGTGTAGGAACCCTTGCGCAGAGAAGGGGCCAGGGACTTTCGTCTCACCAGTATCCCCTATCCGACGAGATTTGTGCGAAGTTGAGTACAAGGTTGCATCATACTGGTGACATAAGACAGTATGGAACCAGATCCCTGGATTCAGAAGTCGCGTTCGGAAAGCGTGTTCACAGAGGTAGACGGTGAGTTCGAGTTGGTGGCAAGTGTGTGTATGCGGAGGAATGATACGTATCTGTTGAGGAACGCTAGGTTCGTCTATGATTTTCACCTTTCGGATTTCAAGTCTTGTTTGTTCTCGAATCGTGGAAATAACACCAATACAGCCTCTTCAAGACTTCAACTCTCAGTTTCGGCTCTCCAACATACTCAAAGCGATTATGTATTGTTGTTGGAAGACATGTGCGTGGGACTCTCTGTCATGAACCCAACATCTCTGCTGGCTGATTGTTGTCAGTAGTCCTGTGCAAAGGCCGCAATTCAACACTTCATGTTTTTATGCAACTAGTTACTTGTATTAGCTTTATTGAAGTCTCGCCTTCAACACGATTTTCCATCTCTCAGCTCAACTTGCTAACTTCTAGCCTCTTTAGCCACTCTGACTGGTATCATCGACCTCACCATATTCCCACCTCAAGTCCCTTTCCCTATGCTACCTCCGAAGAACGGTGGACTCGGGCCTAGCTCCGTGAGCACCAACGTCCCGCGGCCCTCCTCCACCACTTCTGCCGCCAACCTCCACCCCGCTGCCGCACCTTGTCCTTGGAAACATCCTCCACGTGTCGCACGGTTTGGTTGCGGTATACTGGAGTTTCGACGTCGTTGAAGCTTTGTTCGCCTCCCTTACTCCTTCGTGAACTGGGATCAAAGCACATTGTTGAGTCTTTGGATCTTATCTCAGAGGTGAGGTTCGATGGTTGGGGAAAGCCGAATTGAAAGGAATGTGGGGAGAGAAAGTCATGGCCTTGATGTTCTTAGATGCTTTTTATACGAAGGGAGAGGAGGCAGGCAATCAATCGGTTGATGCGCTGTCAGCGGAGAATTGTAGCGGGTTTGGTCACAAGGCAATATTTTATCGTTCAGGGTGCAAACAAGGGTTTCGGGTCGGATTTCAGATTGACAATTTTTACCCGCGGTAAGTTGCATTCATATAATCTTGATATGAAGCAAGCCTGTTTCCTCAATAGTCACCGGAAACGAGCGAGGCGCCGGATTGTCCTCCCTGTTGGGTTCCGGATCCATCTACCATTTTCGACGTAACTTACGTGAGGGCAACTTGCATCTACTTATGCGTCTGATCTGTCTCGCGATCGCTAGGTATGGTTGCTTCTTAAGAGTCCTAATCCAGAGTCTCGCTGTCGCCATCGTTATGATTAGTGATTTCTCCCAGCCCAAGGGCCACAGGGTGGCTATTTTGGATTTGATTCTGTGTAATTTAGGTTTATAGGCCCCATCGTCTTCCTAAATTCGCACGAGAGCTGGTCTACAAACACAGTATCTGGCCGGTTCTAATCCGGTGGGCTTGACAAAATGGGCGAATCCTGAAGAAAGCCGGGTTCAATTGGCCTCGTTTGGGGGTCCCTCTTCACAACAGCGCTGGTGGAGAAACCAACACGTGTGGGCATTACGAGAAGGCCTCTGATGGATCTAGATGGAGATGACATTCTCGCGGAGGATCAATCGGAGGCTTTCGAAGAGTTTGAGAAGGCTGTTTACGAGTATCTGATCACGCATGTTGATCGCAGAGGTCGCGAGCATGGGTTCATACCTGAAATGCGAGATGACGCAGAGATCAGCTTCGAAGAGTGCGGGGATGAGCCGTAATATTGGGTAAATGACGGGAAATTTAATTTAGAAGAGCTCTTCGGCCGAGACCCTGGTGTGTCGGAGGAGCAACAACTCGGATACATGCAAATGAGGGATCAGGAGAAGGCAAAAGCCACACAGATCTATGAAGACACAGACTCAGAAGACCTCGAGGCTTCGGGGAGTGCGCTAAGCAAGATGATAACCAACGAGTACAAAAGAGTCCTGATCAGTAGAGTTGTCAATATTGAGACGAAATACTTGAATAGGTACCAAGGTTTGGACGATATCGGCGATGATGAAGCTCTACACAACACCTTGGGAAGGATTCAGTCAGGCGAAATAATCGACATGGACAGGATTGAGTGGGTATACAGAGCCCTTGACTATCGTATGACCCAAATGTATACGGCGGACACGTACCTCCAGATGATGGGTATTGCCATGCCAAAAGGGCAACTGTGCAGCGAGTATAGCATTAACAAGATTAGAAAAGATGTTGGAGAGGATGTGTATTCCATGATCATAAGGCTCATCTTCGATTGCGAAATTTTGTTCTCATATCCAATTGGGCGTCAATGTCGTCCGTTCTACAAATGTATCCATTACCTGATTGCAGCCTTCCATTATAAGAACCTACCAATGACAGCGATCGTTGAGAATCTTGCTGCGTTGACTGCCACACTGGATCAAGAGCTAGAGCTGGTAACGTAGGTTGCGACGCTTGATCCTGAGGTGGCATCCAAGAGACGTAAGGTCTTCTGTTCGTTTGGCGTGGCCTTGGTGAACATGTGTCCAATCATGTGAGGGTCGAGAGGCCTGTCACTTATGAGAGAGGTATGATGGAGGTTTGATAGATTAGATGTACAATTTGTACATTGAAGACTTAGACACGAAGGAGCGAGCAGCTGGCAACCACAGAGAATGGTATCTCAATAACGGGAAGACCTGGTCTCCTTACACAATGCATCCAAATATTTGGACAAAAACGGCTGTCTTCTAGGTCCTACTCACACTTCGCATCTATGGTAAATCTTGATCATTTCATCCTGGTTACCAGCGTTCTTATACGCTCTTTCGAAGTCCAGGCAAGCTGTAGTCCATGCATTCGTGGCTATCTGGTCCCATTAGTTTAATAATCGATGTGCAAGGGTATGGCACAGAGAACATGATATGGACAACAGAGCTGGTGGGTGGTGCTGGTGCTGTCAGATTTCGAAGGACTGTTACCGCCGTCACAATGCAACTGTTGGGCAGCGCATCCTTTCGGCAAACCTTCTCCACCAATAAACGACTAGTGCCATGCCGGTTAGTAGATTGTTGCTCTATGACCGAGCCCCTCTCACTCTCACACTCTTAAGATTTCAACATTATCAATCTTCGTAAACGACAATAACAGTTTATATGAAGTATAGAACCACTCGCAGCCTACAGATTAGTAGAGATTATTATCTAACTAGTCGGTACTTTCTCTAAATTGTGCACGCGAATCGACGAGCTCTCTTCAGCCGCAGGCAAACCCCCCAGCAAAATTGAAACGCTTGTTGAAGGACTATCACTCACACCAAGGATTACCAAAGCATTGGACTTTGCAGCAAACTTTCGATCAACTCTGTTCCTTAGACTACAAATGGCTCAATTTGTACACCTCAAGGAACCGTGAGATCGGCTTGGAGCTCGCTTTGGATCGAGACCCTATTATGGTTCCATTCATGGATCCGGGGAGGCCGAAGTTTTTTGACCAACGTCTAATGGGCCGCGGCACAGCCGAGAAGCGGAGAGAAACTACTCGAGGGACTCGACTGCATCCCTCTAGCAATCAGACGAGCAGTGACTGTTGGATATGCTCCCTAGCCTTATAGAGTTGACACGACTGGTACACGGTATGCTTCATAGCCTTTTCCCCTATTGAATAATTATCTTGCACCAATTTTACAACAAAGACCCATATGGTTAATTGGCAAAAGTCTGTCAGACCTTATCTGGCAATCTTCCATCAGAGCGACTCAACAAAGGCGCCGCTGCATCACACAATGTCTTAGTCAATGGGTTCAAATGGAGGCACAAACTTCATTGTGCTGGGACTACACGAATAGACTGCATGAGACATTCATAGAGGTGGGCATATACCTCATACATATTCGGAATTACTGGAGGATCTGCCCTACGAACCATTCCACGATGAACTATAGCCCGTCATAGTCCGGGTGGCTTCGGGAGTCACCTCTCAGCGCCTTTGACGCCTCAAGTCCACATAGACGCCCGGTGAACTAATTTCACAGAGCCGAGGCTAAAAGCCATAAGCCATTAGCCACCAAACACCAAGAACTCTCCAGCCCCAGTGCCAAGACCGCCTACCGAAGGTTCCACAATCAGTCTCTCAGCTCTGCTTTCCTAGATCAGTCTTCGCTCTGACCTTTGCTATCCTAAGCTGCCTTTGATCAAAATTTCCTTCGCAGAGAGACTTACTTGAGAAACATGCCTCAGCTTAATTGGCTTGTAACTGGCACCTCTTCTGGCTTTGGCGAATACTTTGTCCACAGCATCCTAGCTCGCGGCGATCATGTGGTAGCTACCGCGCAACGAGCTCACAAGCATCTCAATCATCTTAAAGATGCAGGTGCTGCAATTCTGGACCTCGATGTGACTGCTCCGCAGTCTGAACTCGATGCCAAAGTCAAGGAGGTACTCGCGGTATATGGCGGAATCGACGTGCTGGTCAACAATGCAGGATACGTCGAGGCTGCCATCGTTGAAGAGCTTGAGTATATGCGAACCTAGTTCTAGAACAAAGCTTGCAATTTTGGCTAACACCCCTTATCCTCACAGCGACTCCGGACTACGGAAGGTATTTGAGACAAATCTCTTTGGACCCGTCAATGTCACTCGGTCCCTACTGCCTCATTTCCGAGAAAATCCAAATAGTATCCTCCTATTTATGAGTTCAATTGGCGCTTACGGAGGAGCCGTTGGGGCGGGCGCCTACTCTGCTACCAAGGGGGCCCTTGAGAGCAAGTGTCTCCGCTCCTCAAACTATCTCGTCTCAGTCTTAACCTCGCACTCTAGCATATGCGCTGACTTCATGACTTTCTATAGGCCTAGTCGACTGTCTCCGAGAAGAAGTTTCCCTATTCGGAATCCAATGCTGCCTTGTTACGCCGGGCTTTTATCGCACGAATATCATCTCCCCCACGAACATCAAGATAGGTTCTCCGAGCATCTCAGACTACAAAGAGCTCAACAAGCTCTATCAAGACGGAGTGACTGCCATGTACGGAAACCTACAAGGCGATCCGAGGAAGGCAACGGATCGTGTGGTGGATATGGTACGGTCTGAAGGCATGGCTTCAGGAAGATCTATACCTGCCCGATTGCCTCTCGGTGCGGATGCGGTGGAAATTATACGAGACGATTGTTTGGAGAAGATGAAAATCTGCGACGAGTGGGAAACTTTTACCAGTGACACGAAATTTGATGCCGAGGAGTAACCCTGTCAGCTCATGTCTGTACCAGGCCTCACCCTTCTAGTGATAGTTTCTCAATGAGTTTTCGTGCATATATTTCTGAATATTCTTGTCAAGATCCCCCATACAGCCACTTAAGAACTTCTTTCAAAAATCGAACGCACCCGATTGGAAGCTTATCAATGGTGCCTAGGCTTTCGGCGGCAAGGTCGCTTCAAGGAACGAGTATATGCTACTATGCGCTCGCATATGTGTATGTCCCTCTTTTCATCGTGCGCGCCCCTGCATACTTGCTTCCCATAATACACGAAGTACTCCGAACCCTCGATATGGATGTCCCCCTAGCACTCGCAGCTTTGGCCCTCGTCCAATCATTCTCATTTGTCACCGGAGCACCTTTGACAGTCTCTCCTCTATCATCTACCCTCATCACAAATATCCAAACCGGAAACCCTTCCAATCAGATCCCCAACCTCGTCCCCGCCACTATCAATGGATCTTCCACAGCACTCCGCCCGTCTCCCAATCTCAGATCGCCGTCAAACCAATCGAACACCACCTCAGCCTCTCCTCAAGTCCCAATCCACTACCCCGTCCGAGGTACCCCCACCACCCTCCTCTTCCACGCCTTCGGCGACCCAATCCCCTCCTCCTACATGCTCCAATGCCTCAGCCTCTCCCTCAGCATCGTCCTCGAATTCACCCTCACCGACAGAGGCCAGGACCTCATCGAGCACGGCTTCTTCTTCCACAAACACCTCATGCTCAACGACGACATCGTGACCATCACGGTGGCGGATTTCAGGGAGATCGGGAAGCCGATGGATTACTTCCGTCTCAGGGATACGCTGAAGGGCATCGGCGACTTCGTCACGGAGAAGGGGAGGGGGCCTGCGGTGCTGAGGTTCGAGGTCGATGTCGAGGGGAGGGGGTATGTGGGGACGGGGCATGTCGGGTATGAGCGTGCGAGGTGGGGTGGATGATGGATGGATATTCAGATGGGTTTTGACATTCAGAATGTCGCAGTCTCTAAAGCATAGATGTCCGGTTTTCTGCTCTCACGCACCACGTACTTCCGCTATGGCATTTTCACCAGAGAAAAGGCTTTTTGAAAGCAAACGAGGCTCTCAAGTGTTCATAGATGCCTGCAAGTCGTCGTGCGAGCGCTCTTTAGCTCTTTGGCCTTCTCGGATGGGGAAATGTGAGTGTTCTACACTATTCCTCTCTGTACAAATTCTCGACGCAGCAAGAATCCCCAATATCGCACCCACATCCCATCAGCCACCAACCCTTGACCTCAAACGACCCATCAACCCATGTTTTGCAGTCTCCTAGTATCCAATGCTTTGCTCATGCCTACCTCAAACAACCCAGTCTTCAACCTTCCCATCATCAAGACATCGCGTCTCTGTTACGGCACACAAATGGGGTTCACTTTCCCCTAGACCCTATGTCCATCCGACGGATAATAAGGATGTTTATGGAGATTATATATCCTCGCGGGGCCATCACGCTTATCTTATGGGCGAATACCTATTTATGGTATGTCATATCTCTTGGAGATATATGGGGCACCACCATGTCCATGGGAAACTGGGCTGATTCGATATTGTTTTGATATCAACGCAGTGATATTTGAGGCTGTATTCAGCTAATCGTTTACCCATAATCACGACCGAGGTCGAGGCTTTTTACAAGTGAAACCTTTCGAATACACCTCTTTGACAGTATCTGCCACATCTAAAAACCCCGCCGCCTCCTTATCTCGTAAGCAAATCTAACTTTCAGCCCTCCATTTCCCTTCTAACAAACCAAGATACCCGCGATCGAATACTGAGTGCGTCATCTTCCAAAATATGACAAACGAGCTCTTCGCGTCGTGGTTCCATTGCGCTGCGTTCGGCAACTCTAGAGCAAACCAGGCTCTTCGGCCCAAGCTGGATAGTCGTCGTGACACTCATTCATTCATTTGTTTTGTTTTGTTTTGTTTGAGGTTGATGATAGCGGTGGGGTTCTGGAAAAGATGGGTGGCTAGCTAGGGTGGTGGGTTGATTGATAGGGGTGATAGTATGGAGGGGTAGGGAGCGGGTTAAAGGGAAAGGGATCGAGGAAGGAGCGGAGGTCGTAGTAATTGGGGTTTCCACTGTCGTGGATGTGGCGTGTGTCGATGGGAAGGTTTTTGGATTTTATGGGAGATTTGTTTGGGAGATGGGCGTGGCGGGTGAATGAGGGAGGATGATGATATTCGTGGAGATTTGTTTCAGGTGTGGATGTGGTGCACGTATTGGTGGGGAGTGATTTCTTTCAACGACCGTGTTGGGAGCACTTTGATTTATTGAACGGTGTCTCGAACGGAATCTTGGCGATTGAAGTCTTTCAAAGCCGAGCGGGTAATGAGAGAAAAGGATTCCTACCTGCACCTTGGCAGAATCTAGCAATAGAAACCCCACCGCGGGTCTCAATTTCGCTACTAAGATATTCAACACGCCGTCTTGAAGGCCTCCGAGTATTCATGGAGTGCTTCCAGAAGATGCAAATAGCATTGGAAAATGGCACCTCCATTGCTATCCTTGTCACGCGCTCGCAATCCTGTAAAGCAATTTCGGACGCGCACGTTTTGTAAGCACCTTCCAACAAGCTTTGCCGAGCCCATGGGGGTATTGAAGCAATTCTCTACCTCTTAGCGGTGATGGATTGCAAGAGCGGTGGCGGGAGTACCGTGATTTTATGGAGATGTTGTTCGTGTAGATCGTTTTGGATTTGTAGAGGTAGTAAGTAGAAGAAGAAGAAGAAGAAGAAGAAGAAGAAGAAGAAGAAGAAGAAGAAGAATAGTAGGCGCGGGGCTAGAGCTGGATGGGGTTTTTTGTCGAGTACGAAGGTTTATGGAGAGGGTCGGTGACTGCGGCGTTTTTATTCATTGACTCGTGTCGCTGGACAATTGTTTGTTCTCTGCTTTCGGCAACGATTGACTTTCATTCTTCGCGTGCTTCTGGCTCAGCTGGTCTATACAGTTGTTTGAGACTCGCAGAGACTTCCAGTAGCAGTCGAAAATCGTGATCGGACGTCTGAACAGCCTAGAAATTGACTCTGGCTGCTTGGATGAAATAGGCGTCAGGGTGGTTCGGATCGCTACGAGCAAGGCTCGGTAGCAAATAACCGCTACTGCCAGATCCGGTCCCTTTTCTTGGTGTCGGGTTTACTTCTCTCGTCGGACTTACCTTACCGTCAGTTGTGGACGCGGAGCTTTTTTGGATCTGTTGCTTGCAGTTAGATCTCTATGGCGGATGATGTGGCGAGCCATGCAGCAAAATGAGGAGAATGTTCCTTCGGAGCGGGATGGAGATATCTTTTCCTGCCATTTGCGATTATAAAGAAAGTACTTGGTATCCTCTTCCTCCTCCTCTTTTATCATATCTCGCGACGTTCCGCCTCTGTCGCTGATGCATGAGTCGTAGGAGGATCGTGTTGAGAAAGAGCGCTATTAAGGGACGGTGATGGAGATATTGACGATCTGGGTTTGGGAGAGGCGGGGTGGTGGTGATGAAGGGAGGGAGCTTGGGTAGGTGGAGTCGCTGGTGGACGTATTGCTGGAATTAGAGCTTCCTTCGTTAGCTTCTGTTGTGGGTGGATCGCGGAATGTAGGTGTGGGATGCTGGGATTTCGATTATGTGGTCTAAGACGTTGGTTTGGCGGGTCGGCGGACTGTTGTTGTGGCGTTTGACTGTTTCATCGAGGCATCTCTTGAAACGCCGGAGGAGCAGTTTGATGGATCTTGCAGGGAAAATGCGCCCTGTCTTGTTCCCGAGTAGCATTCCGCTATGTGTGGGTACTTGGTATGCGAAACATGTTTCATGTGCTTGGCGAGAAAGGGTTTCGCTTCGCTGGGCGCTGCGCCACCCTACCTTGAGCCTGGCGCTTGCAGTGTTGACACTGCCGGATTTAGTCAGAAAAGGATAGATAGAGGTCGGGACATTGGTGCCACGATGTTGCAAGTTGTGGCATGGAAACTGTGTTTTGCAAAGTCAATGAAAGAAACGAACGAAGATGAAGCGTGCGCAAAGTTTCTCGTAAATCATTTTATGCAACATACGAGATGAAGAGTCCCAAATATGGAAAGAGCATTTGTGGTATGACCTCCAGATGATTGTTAGGCCAGTGGAAATCCGGAAGCTATGGAAACAAGTGCGTCCCGAAAGAGTTTCGACCCATTTGTCGCAATGCTCAAGATTCCGACTCTGTTGGGCGATACTATGCCTGGACTGCAAGATGCATCCACTCTATTCCTCCTCTACAGCTACTCCAGGAGCAGGAGTCAGAGGTTTGATGTGCCCCTCCGCAAGCCTATACCCATCGTATTCCAGCACAAACGTCATCTCCTCGAACTTCTCCAGCGGGAGCATGATCCAATAAATCAAAGGTCGCAGCCCGTGAGCGGCGAACCCATAGGTTACCTTGTACGGAACAGGAAAAGACCGCACGGTGATGACGCATCTTTTCGAAGGGCTCACCTGTTGCATCATTTGGAGCGGTGCGCCTGGTGTATACTGCGCAGCTTCTGCTAGAAGGCCGAGGATGGCCATGAAGACGTCTCTGCTCTTGATCTGGTTGCCTGTGTAGGTATACATTATTGAGAAGCGACGGTCTCTGGGGTCGACTATCCGGCCCGTTGGATAAGGCGTCCCCACGGTCAAGTTCTTCGGAAATGCTTGCGTCAGGGCCAAATCTGCGTTCGCAGGAAGTGCTGACGTCGAAACCAAGGTGGCGTCTGCGTTTGTGTTGTTTTCTGTTGCCGCTAACTTCAACTCTTTTATAGTCACAGTGCCAATCGCACGGTAATGCTGCTTCAGGGTGAGAACTGCTTCGTAGTAGAGATTGTCGTTGGCGACCTGCACCATCAGCTCCCAAAGACCTGTTACAACATCACAGGTCCTCAGTTGTAATCGATCTCTAGGTTTCTGCGAATTCATGATGTCGATTTCCACGTCGTAACCCTCTCGCCATACTCCCTGACCGACTGCATATGCTCGGTAACCCTCGGGACCGATAGGTCTGTTATACCAATCTGTCCGACCGATCGCGGACATGACATCGATAGCAGTCAGATACATTCCTAGAGCAAGTAATTTTTTACTGAAGTCGTGGTCGATACTTATGTCTATGCTGGGAGGAAGGCTCGGGGCCGTCAGGGAGACGCTGTGAGATTCTTCAGTCGACATTGATCAGTCTATAATTAAGACATGATATTTTGGCTTACTTTTTGAGACGGAAGGAGTCCGGTATGGTGTTATTCACGTCGATGATCTGTAAGGGAGTAACCTGTAACGGGCTAGCCCATACTGAAATGAAATAAAGAAAGCAAGTTGGGAAAATTAGCACCGATTTCAACCCCATAATTAGGCTCATATCTCCGGTCAATGATTTGATGCCTATGAAGATGCTTGGGAGTCGCAAGCAAGGGAATCCAATATGAAGGATTGGGAAATGCGCTGGGGAAACTTTGACCTTTACGCGGATGTCACGAATCAATATTGACGTTAATGTCAGACAGCATCAAGCAAGGAAGAGGAGAAAAGGGTTGCAGGTTCGTTTGCGAGGAGAAAAGGTTAACGTGTAAACGTATGTCGCCAAAGAGGCTGAAGAGGGTTATTAGCGACACGCGAAAGCGCTTTTACTCTTCGCAACAACTAGCCGAGAAGCAAAACAAAGCTTGAGTGAAACCAACGTCCCTACAGCTTTTTCGTTTGAAGACAGTATTGAAGTGTTTCCGTTGATGTACACCCACAAGCCATGCAACTCTAAAATGACCATGGTCGAACAAGGCGCGATGTCTTGGCCAGGTACGGCCAGCTTGCTGCGTAGTGTATTCCACAATCATAGAGACTTGGGTACACCTGAGTGGTTTCAGGAGTTCCCGAATGGTGATAACCCATTCTGGCAGATATTTCGTTCCTTCTCCCATCAATGCTATCAGGAAGGGACTAGAGCTAAGAGGCTGAAGTTGACATTCGTGCCCTCCTCTCTACGTATGAATTTTTCAATGGCTTTTAGTCCACAATCGTTTAGGAATGTCTTCACCGCTTCCCAGTACACCATGGTCGACCGGACCATTTCGATCTCCATCCATCTCATAGAGATGCCCACTTCTGAATGACTTGACAAAACACACGTACTGGAAGTCGACCTCATCTTCGGCATTCTCTGGCACATCCGAGTCACCTTGCAAAGCTACTGTGCGACTGACTCGATTTCTTTGGAGTTCTCGATGGCCTTGGCACGGTCCTTGGGCCCAAGGGGAATGCAACAGGTGAGGAGCTCCGCCACGGTAAAGTTGGGAGCTATTGACGTAGTCAGAGCCAGGTGCCCAGAGCGCGTGTTGTGATGTAGTAATCATGTTCTCAGCGTCTCCATTGCATACAGCGTGCAAGAGGCCATGGAATCCGCAGGCGTTGTTGATTTTCTGCTTTAGCCAGATGCAATCTTCCGTCGAGCCCGAATCCTCGTGGTCCTGCTTCAGAGATTCCTCCAGCGTTTTCTCCTCTACGTATCCTTCTGATGTTGGAACACGAGGATCAAGGCTAGTACTGGGCGCCGGACAAGGCTCAACACGTCTGCGTCGAGTGAGAGAACATCTTGGAAGACGATGCTGAAGGATACGCATAGCCGGCGAAGGAGCTAGCTGAAGAAATCTGGGTCGCCTTAAAGTGGTATCCAATGTTTAGAGTAGCCCTTGGCGGTGTGATATGAGAGCGTTGCAAGGAGGCACGGAATGTACCAACAGGTCACCACTTGCACAGCCTTCCCAAAAGGCTGAGGCCCACTGTGTTGTTTGAACCCACTCATTAGGTAGTAGACTCGCTTATATCGGTCATACGGAGGACTCATGTGGACCATGTGGGGTCGGCAAATGATCATGGGAGTAGTACCCCTGAGTTCGCCACTTTTCGGTATGAAACCCATAGGAATTCGGTAATTGTCTGGGTTCGATTTCGGGGCCCCTTTGTCTTATATAAACTGAATCATGGCCGCCTTTATGCTTTTCTCTTTATGTTATTTAAACACGATCATTATCATAAATGTTAAAATTAATATAAAGTTATATTATATAAGTGTATTAAATAAGATAACTAAGTGAGAAGAAAATATGTATATAAAAAAAAGACATTTTTGTAAAAATAAATGTCTTTTTTAAAACACGTTAAACTTAATCGAATAGTGTTAAAAAAAGATAATGTTAAAAAGAAGTTAATTTTAATAAAAATGTAAAATACGCTCGAAACAATAATTATAATCATAATTTATTATTATTAAAATTATTCGATTATTAATTATTTCGTTTTGCAATTTATTTTCGCAATAAATTATAAACTCGATTAATTTATTTATCAAATCATTATTAAACGAGATATCGTTATCGTTTTAATGAAATAAAATATAATATTCGTTAATCGAGAAACGACGTTATTAAATCTTTACATTATTAAATAAAATTCGAATTCGTTAAATGAAAAACTTATAACATTTATTAGAAGAAATAAAAAAATAAATATTAAAAATCGATTTAAACGATTTAAACAAGTCGTTACTAAAGCATTTATATATTAAATTATTTATTTTTAAAGTTTATAATTATAATAATTAAATTTAAATTTAAAAAATGTTTTTTATAAAATATAATATATAAAACATTATAAAAGAGATTAAAAAATGCTCGAATAATAATAAAAATATATATAATTAAATGTTTATAAATTGAAAATAATTATTATATTAATAATTAATGTAAAAGAAATGTAATAAAGTTATATAAATAATATAATTTTATTTAAAAACGTATAAAATGAGTTAAAGTAACTTTATAAAATAAATAATAAAAAACGTTTATTAATAATATTATAACGATTCTTCGATTATATTAAAAATAGCGATAAATTAATCGATAAAATAATAATAATTTTAAAATAGTTAAATAATAAAATTTATAATTTTATATTGAATATAAAGTTATCGAATATATATTATACGATAATAATCGTAAATGTATATTAAAAAAATAAATACGATATAACGAAGCATATTTTGAATTAAATCGATATTTTTATTATAGAATTAATTTTAAAATAATTTCGTACGATAAAATAAGATATTAAACGTAAAAATAATTTAAATATCGTTAATATAAAAAAAAATCGTAATAGCAAATAAGATTAAAAAGATCGTTCGAAAAATAATAATTTCGTAAACGTCGAATATTTTAAAAGTAATAAAAAAGATTATTATAAATCGAATTGTTTCAATTTTAAGAAAAAAGGAAAAAAGGCGAATAAAAATGATATTTCACGATTAAAAAATGATTATAAAAACCTTTAATAAATTTATAATTCGCTTTTTTAAACGAAAAAATAAAGTCGTTATTATAGTGAAAAAAGAGAATAATAATGTAAAAAAAATATCTCGTAAAAAATATGTTTAAATAATTACTTATAGTAAGTAAATTATAAAAATTCTCGAATAAATTATCGACTTGAAAATTATACGTTATATAATATTTTAAAAGAATTTATTTATTGATATAACTCATTACGATGAAATAATAAAGTTTAATAATTAAAATAAATTATTATATAAAAACATAAACGATATTCGTATACGAGTCGATCGTTAAATATAAATTTTAAAAAATATACTTTATATATCGAACATAGAAATTAACTTATTATTTATTATCACTTTTAATAAATATGAGTTTTTAATATACTTCGATAATTAAATAATATAAATTATTAATAAAAGAATAAATAATGTCGTCGTTTTTAATTATATAAAAAATGATTTTTATAAGTTAATTAATTGTAATTTTAATAAAACATTTATATTAAATAACCTCGAATAATCGCATTTATTACGAAGATTTTATTTGAATATAAACACTTTATTTTTATAACATTCAAGTTAATGCATTAATGATTTAATTATTCGAAATTATATAAATTAAAGAATTTATATTTTTATATTTAAAAAGTAAATCGATTTGAGATTTTAAAAAATTTCGATTGCGACGTATATAATGTTATAAAAATAATTAAAATCATTAATATAAAGTTTTATATAAAGATTACGATATTTATAATAATAATATATATCGACTTTTAAAATAAGTTTTTTATCGATAACATCAAAAAAGAATATATATATTTCGTATCGTTTATTAATAAAATAATTAAACGAGCGATAATATAACTTATCGCATTTAAAATCGAAATTTATGATTTTTTAATTTACGAAATTAGATATTTATTAATTATAAATAAAAAGTTGATAATATGCATTAATATTAATAATGTATTAAAATATAAAATTATTAAAAAAGAATTATATGATATAAATGTTTATATAAAGTTTATTTTTATTTATATCGTATATTAAAATAAAATTTCGAAAGAATTTAATAAAATTATAATTACGATAATTAAAGTAATATTTATATAATCGAAATTGTGATTATTTTTTTAAATAAAAGCGATAATATACGCGTATTACATTTATAATAAACTTTTTATTAAAGAAAATAAATTGTTTAAAAAACAATAAATAAAAATAATGTTAGATTTTAATAATGAAAAAATATTTAAATGCGTATATAAAGTATTTTTATTTAAAAAGAAACGACGAAATAAGTTATATAACGTAAATTATTTAAAAATGTATATTAAATATTATTTGAAAATCTCAATATCGTGTTTAAAAGTTTAATAAAAATCGATTCGAATAATTTATAAATGTGATTTTTAACGAGCATCGAAAAAGATTTAAAATTATTATTTAAAGATTTATTTTCGAAATTCGATTTCGTGCGTATAAAAATAATATTAATATTATTTAATAATAACGATATTATTAATAATATCGTCGAGATAATAAATAAATATATATTTAATAATAACGATAATTTAAAAAACGATAAAATTTCAATTAATAATATTATATCGTCGTAAATAAACGAATAAAATAATAATTTAAAAGAGTTTATATTAAAAAAAGACTTTTATTAAATAATCTTTAATTATTATAAAAAAGATTCGCAATTTCGATTATTAAATAATAATAATGAAAAAACTTATCTTTTCGCAATTAATAAAATTTCGAAAATCTTAAATATTATTTCAAATAAATATCGAATAATCGAAATTTCGACTTTTTAAATCAAGTTTAATTCGATTTTAAATATTATTATTATAAATTTAACATTTATTTAAATATTAAAAAATAATATATAACGTTTTATAAAGTTTATAATTATGTTTATTAAATTGTTATATATTTATAAAATAAATAATCGTATAAAATTCGATAAAATCTTTAATTTCAAAAATTAAATATATATTATATAATATATCGAATTTATAATTTATAAAAAAGTTATTAACGAATTTAATATATTTAAATAAAAAATTATTATTATTAAATAAACAAGTCAGGGCT
Organism: Alectoria sarmentosa; assembly: GCA_009733775.1. Classification (NCBI taxonomy): domain Eukaryota; kingdom Fungi; phylum Ascomycota; class Lecanoromycetes; order Lecanorales; family Parmeliaceae; genus Alectoria; species Alectoria sarmentosa. Next base: position 26,559 of record WOGZ01000405.1, read on the forward strand.
TATGAATTAAATTTATGATATTTAAAAACAAACGATAACGAAACGAACTTAAGACTTAACGTCGATCAAACTTTTTTTTCTTTTTTTTTTTTTTTCTCTTTCTTCGAACTGAAATTTTAAATTTATTAATATATTTAAATTATAAATATAATAAAATTGTGAATGCATTAAATTTATAAATTTTATTTAAAATGCAAAAAATTGTTCTTTTGTTTAAATTTTAAATCTTTTTTTTTTGATTTTTTTTTTTAGAAAAGTTTTTGAAAAATTTTTAAAATTAGTTTTTTTTTTTGAATTAAATTTTAAATTTAATTATTTATTAAATTTATGAATTTTATGCAAATTTGAAACGAATTGTGAATTTTTTCAATTTTCAATTTTCAATTTTTTTTCTTTTTTTAGATTTTTTTCTTTTTTTAAAATTTTTTCCCGAATTCGAATTTTACGTTTTACGATTTACGATTATTAAACGAGAAATTTACGTTTTTTATTAATTTTATCGTTATATCATT